>BDMV01000012.1:12078476-12287795 GCA_008326285.1 Oryza officinalis | reverse complement strand
GGAGTGGCGTCGGCATCCCGGGGCAGTGCCGGCCGAGGCGGCTCGGCGCACGGTAGGGGCGGTCGGCTGGCGTGCGGGCCGGCCATGGCGTCGGCCAGGCAGTGACGGCGGGGCTCGGTTCGGCCTGGGCGACGGCTTGGCCTGGCCGGCCAGTGATGGCGCCGACTCGGCCGGTCGTGGTGACGGCAACAGTGAGCGAGAAGGACGGCTTTTATAGCCGTCGCGGCCGGCGGATGACGACGAAGGCTGCTCTGCCGAGCGGGGCCGAATGCTCTGTCCGGCTGACGCCCATGGCAGGGCCGCACAGGGGCGAGGACGGTGGACGGTGGTCGATGGAGGACGGCATGGACTCGGCGTTTGCTTTCGGTGTGGACGCTTGACACCGGCAAGCTCGTCGCGGTGCCATGGCGCACTGGACCGTGTGCAGAGATGGTCGCATGCTTGGCGGAGAAGGCGGCGACGGTGCCTAACTATGCTTAGTGTACAGTGCAGGACGGTGCCTAATCTCCGATTTGCAGGGAGCTCAGGAAATAAAGAGCTAAAGAACGTGTGCATGCATGCATGCTGTGAGTGTAATAGAGTTCGCTTGTTGCTATGCCTTGTGTGTTGGAAAAATAAATTTGCTTGTTGTTGTTCTGTGTATACAGGGAGGTAGATAAGTATTTTGGCTTGCAATGAATGGAGTGAGTAGGAAGCAAAATAATTTAGAACTGGTAAAAATTGGACGAGCGATTTAGGACGCATTTCGGATTCCAAAATCCAAACACGAAGATTTTATTTGGAGAAAAGATGACTGGAGGAAAAATTCGGCTTCTGCAGGTTCCATCGGTTCACGATTAAATTCGACGAGAAGGTTCCATCGGTTCACGATTAAATTCGATGAGAGAAATGGCCGTCGAATTTTGATATGTATCTGCACAAAAATATTTGTTGGCGGTAGGATTCCAGAAGAAATATTGCTAGGATCTCTGGATAGAAGGAAAATTATTTGGAAAGATATTTTGGAGGGAAGAGAAGTGTGAGTCTACAAGGAAATAATTAATTGGGATCTTTGGCACAGATTCTAGACACACACAAATAAACAATTAACAAGCAAACTAAAATTATGCCTGGACTAGACTTTGTCTGAGGAGGTCATATCCTGAAAATAGCCTATTAGGAATTTATATTTCGCAATTAAGGTTTCCAGTAAATATTTTACCAATAGACATTATTTTGCAAATAATTTCCAAAAGCTTATCACTCTATATAAAGGTGCATAGAAAATAATCCAAGCTATTTCTTTAGTGGAACAATATTTGTTTTAATAAATTATCCCTTAATGGGTTTTATCCAAAATGGTGATACATTTAGATATATAGCTTTATTTATAAAGTAAATATGCTCAAGGGTCTTTTTGTTTTTCGAAAATAATTGGCATATGCAAATCATAGCCCCTTGAATAAATAATATTTGAAATCAATATCGACGTATCCTCAGACGTTCGTCTATTAGCCCACGTGTAAACGAAAAACGACAGATCGAATTGAGTTAGTTCAGGCATGAAAGTATTTTGAAAAAGATTTTTGGTTATTCTGAATTTTTAATTCCGTATTCCAACGTCGAAATAATCAGGATGTTACATCGATGATGGTGGCATGGAAGCAATGAAAGTAGCGCTTCCACGACTTTCTTGGTAGGGGGTGAAACCATAACTGGGGCCCGAGGGTGTCATCAGCCATAGCCGAGAAGGGAAGAGAGTACAAGCGAATAGAGAGAAGGGATGGGCGTTTTTTTCTTTGATTTTTTTGGTCATGAAATCTAGATAATATTACATGCATGACCCCAATAACCCAATTATCACGTCACGGGACATAAGCAGATCTTTAAAAATGCTCACAGGCTTGCATACATACTAAAAATGTTCCTGTTCAGGAAGCCAGTGAAGGAAAGATGCTATAGACATGCATTGATTTGAAAAGACATGTGTAAAACTTTTAAAATAGTACCTTGTGTTATTAGTTTATTTAATTAAAATCCTAAATTCAATTATCGTGAAAGGGCATTTCAGGTGTATAATAAGAAATAATATCTATAAAAGTTATTTAGATTTGTAGGTTTCAAACATCTTGTAAACAATATACATGGGCTACTTAGCCAGCGCGCTCAGATTCTAGTATTGAAGTAAATTTGGTAACATGTGAACGTAATTATGAAGAGAGAGAGAGTTTCATCTAAATGAAACTGGGGTACACTATTTTCAAAACTATGAAACTGGTTGAAAGTAGCATTGGACGGCTAATATGTTTTCATTTCATCCAACTACATTCAATCTCATGGATAGCTATTAAATATTACTTCATTCGTCCCAAAATGTAACAACTTTGAAAGGTAGATCCATCCTAGAACTACGAATAAGTATGTCTAGATTCGTAGTCTTAAATCCTAGATTGCTATATATTGAGATGAATGTAGTATATGTTATGACTAACATATGAAACCGTGAAATGAAATTGTATATTTGAGGTCTTATTTCATTTATCAATTCAAAACTTTTTAAATAACATGGGACTCTTGGTAACCGTAAAATAAAACTCTCCACGAGAAATGGCCTAATAAGCACAAATAGGATAGAACTCTCATTAAGGGGTCCACTGTGAAACTAAATGGTAAGAAAATAGATCCAAGGAAAAGGTGGTATACAATAGAACTTTAGTGAGAAAAGAGAGATCCAAACTAAAATTTACTATAGTGTTTATTACATGCACATAAAACTAAAGGAAAAAAAATCTTACTAGGATACTTTTTCTAATTTTGTATGAGTTCCTCTAATTCATAGAAAATCAAAGGGAAGACAACTATTATGGCAGATACATTTTTTGTTTCCCAATGTGGCTTATGCATATGACGGGGCGTATATACGAATCTTAAAACAAATTAACCAACAACATAATTACTGCGACTCCAAGTGCAGCATTAGACACTTGTTTTTCCTGTTGTGTAGAAATTTACTCAATAAAATCAAGAACAACCTGATGTTGGCATTTGGTAGCAACCAGCCATCTTCAGATATCGATCGTGACTTTAGAAAGATAAGATAGCGAAACTACAATGAGAATTAATGTTTCCAAATGTTGATCGTCAATCGCAATCATGAATTCATTCATATCTTCCGATCGAACTAACGATAGACCTGCACAACATTTGAGTGTCATAAAGGTGACAGGCCAAGTCAGCAAATCAACAGTTCGTCACGCTCTTCTTACCCGGTCTTCTAGGAGCAATCTCTTTCGTTGATTAGAATCAACTGTAGTAATTTTAAACATTTCATTGTGCCATTCAGAAATTTTCAGATATCTCCCTTTAATTATTAGGCGCTAAATGTGCATCACTAGGTGGTGTTTGAAAGTCCTAAAGATAAAGATAAAGATGAAGATTAAGTGTTTCACGTAAAACGAGGTGACATTAACGTATGATTAATTGAGTTTTAATTATTACAAACTTGAAAATTGGATTTATCTCATATTTTAGAACAAATTTCATATAGAAAATTTTTGCACGAAACGCACCGTTTAGCAGTTTGAAAAGCGTGCCACGAATATCTTTATCTTTTATTAGGAGTAGTAGTACATACGAACGCGGCCTTAAATATTAATTTCAGGTAACTCCATATGCATGGTTTTGAGTTAATTCATGTTTGCACCAAATTATAATTAATTCATGTTCTAACTTCAAAGATCTAGAGGTCTCTAGTCCTAGATATACATGCATGCAAGCTAGCTAGCATCTTCATGCATTTTTTTTAAGATAATGGATAAAATTCAGCCTCTATATCCACGAGCCAAAAGATATGTCCTTGTGCAGCATCAACTTTTCCCATTGCTTCACCGGAATCGTTGTCCCTTGTGCAGATCTCTGTCGTAGAGTGAGAGGGAGGAAGGGGAGAAGTAGAACTAGTTCGCCCTATCGTCACCACACCATCTCAGCCATTGATCTCATCCACCAAACAAGCACCATCCAAACCCACTGTCGTGCCGCCTGTCGAAGTCGAATCCGCCTGCGGATGCTGGGAGGGGGAGCTAGCTCGCATGTCCCGTGCGCTCATCGACGTTACTAGCGCCAAACTCTTCACGTGCCGACATCTGCCAGCCCCCTGTCTCCTTGATCCATGGCACCATCGCGGTACTCGATGGTGCTCCTAGCTCATCGCCAAACCACACTATGGCCGTGCCATCCGCCCACCGCCGAATTCCGCCTCATCCGCCATCGCCGCCCTAGTCCAAGTTGTCATCGTGGCAATCGCTGGCGCTCCTAGCGTGCCACCGAAGCTAAGGCACAGCCGAACCAGACAGCCACTGCCGACATCTCCCACCTCTGTTGTTGTCACGACCACCATTGTCATCACCACCCTTAGTCTTGTCGCTGTCGTTGCGCTTGTCGTCGCTTCTAGCATGCCGTCAAGCCAACCAAACACCGTCGCGACCACCATCACTGGCCAACACCGCCTTGGCCCCTGTTGCCGCCTCAGCATTTGACAGTGCTCCTAGCGCGCCGCCAAGCTGATCAACTCACATGAGGCCACCACCACCACCATCCGTTGCCTCTACTATCTCCACAACTTCATTTTTACTGCCCCTTTTCCCTGGCGTCGCCTCAATGCTCTCTGGCACACTTAGTGCGTCGTCGAGCAGCCTTGCTACCACCTCCCCCATTGACCAAAGCCACTACTACCGCTGCCCCCACCGCCCCACTAGATCCACCCACGCCATCCTCTAGATCCAGTCGAGCCACTATTGCCGGATCCAAGATCTGTGTAAATCACTGTCGTGTCGCCCCCTCCAAGGAATGGATCGAAGGAGGAAGCCCTGCCACCACCCTCCCAGCAGCCACGCGCACTCCGGTGCCCCGCTCCGATGGCAGCGAGGTTGGAAAATGGGTGGCTCCGGCTAGGTTGGAGAAGGAGAGGAGCCAACCCTTTGTGTCCTCCAGCATCTTCATGCATACTACATACATGTGAAGCTCTGATCAATTTGGTTTGCATTAATGCATATATAATAACTCTTGAGGTGGATCAGGCATGTATATACGTATATGTCAGGGCTAGCATTCTGTGATTCTGTCTACTATGTATCTGTAGTTCTGTACAAGTGGGGCAATACCATACGTCACTCTGCATCCTGATCCAATTCAGAACAAGCTGGCTAGATAGCCAGTGAGAGCAAACAGAAGCTATTCAGAGCAGAGCCAGTGAGCAACATATAGTCAACCTAGCCAGTGTGGCTTTTATGGCACTCTTCAACAATCCCTTCTATGTATGAGTTTCAGTGTTCCCAACTTATGGATGAGCTGAGCTTATTATGGCCAGATACTAATCTTCCAACACTGCCCAATCAAATTGAACAAAACTAAGGAACATGGATATAGCTACCTGCACCACACTATGTATTTGTAGCGAACTCCACAAAATTACACCACTTTTATATCATTATCACAAAATCACATTACAATTTAACTTAAGAGGTTTGAGAGTGTTACACACTAGTTGAATAACTTTCACAAAATCACACTGAGCCACTCGCCGACCTGTTACTCTCTCTGTTTTATATTACAAGACGTTTTAACTTTTTTCCTAATCAATCTTTTTAATTTTTATAAAGTTTATAAAAAAATTAGCAATATATAGCACATCAAATTAGTTTAATTAAATACAACATTGAATATATTTTGATATTATGTTTGTTTTGTGTTTGAAGTTAGTGTTGCTATATGTTTTTAATTATATAAATTTAGTTAAATTTAAAGAAGTTTGACTTAGAAAAAAGTCAAAATGTATTATAATATGAAATGGAGAGAGTAGCAGATATAAACATGTTGAGACTCGTGGGACCGACAAGCTAGTAGGCATGACCATTGGATATGATGAAAATAGTAAAGATTGTTGTTTTTATAAAGCATTAAGAAAAGAAGTGTAGTGTTCTGAAATTATTGTTCAAAAGTGTAGTTTTGTGATAGTTTTTGTAAAATTTACTCAACTGTTTATAGAAGTGTTTGCTCTATGTTCGGCGCACATATATATAAACCATAATAGCAATTTACTCAACTGTTTCTGAACCTAGGATGTTTTTCTTAAATGAAGAACTAGCTATTGTTTAAAAATGTTCGAAGTCTATATCTCTCTCTTTTTCCTTTTTGCACATTAACTATAGCCTAGGCACACCCTATGAGGACACACTAGTGGAGCAAAAACTTCATACCGAAATTGTGAACCCTGGCTGAATGGACAACACTCTCATCATCTACTTCTTTTCTTATTAGCCGTAACCAAAATTTAAAATTTGAGACTTAATTTCAAAGTTAATTTTGGCTTTTATGTTTTAATCTATTTTCCAGTCTTGCCTTTTAAACCGTCAATAACACAAATATAAAAGTTTTAACTATAAAATATTTTTGGTTTCTTTGATTTTTTACGGTTTATCATTCGTAGCTCAATCAATTAAAGCATAGTCCTTTGTAAAGTGCCAAAGTCACCACTCACCAGTGGACTAGGGTTGGACGATAGAGGCGGCAATGCGTTCCGCTAGCTTTGTGCAAAACACAAAAGTAAACGAAAATGTCAAATTTCTAAACGTCGCGACCATTTTTTTTGTTTTTATATATTGTGTGTACCTAAACTTTCCATGGTGTATTCCTATACTCGGAAACTTTCAAGTTACCCAATTTAATTTCGCCATCAATTAATCACATATCAGATCGAGCTAGGAATTTAATTAAGCAGAGCTGCACAGACGTACAGACTGATGAATGAATTGAGATGGATCGATCGATCGATCACTGAATTGAATGAAACAAGGCAGGACCCATGGATGGATAGAACTCATCAAGGCACACCTGCACTGAGCTGCGGCAGAGCAAGAAATTAAGATTGGCGAGCAGTCGGTGCATTCAACAGATTTCCTTCCTTCCTACTTGGCTCTGATCGATCTGATGCATGCGATATAATGCAATGCATACATATATTTCATCGATCTGCTGCTGCCTGCCTGCATTGAACTCTCACATTTCAAGCATTTATAGATCCATCCTAGCTACCCATCCATCGCCCAAATAAATATACGCAGCCTGGCCAAACTTAATGTTATCTGAACCATCATCTTATTATGATCGATGAATGCCTACGCCGACGACCCCCGTGCAGTACGGTATTTGGATTCAGATCGTACGTCCTACTCTAGATATTTCTTCGGTTTAATTTTTTTCGTTAAATCTCAAGATTAGCTAGGGCAAGCTGAGATAGATTTCATTGGTTTCTTTGTACTCCCCTTTCAAAATATTAGCATTTCTGCCTATATACTTACCTGGCTATTTATGTACCTGGATGGCGGAGGGGTATATATATATGAGCCTGTAGCTGGCGATCGAGGTGCTGAGGCATGGCGTTACTAGAACTCCGGTTTACATCTTCTCGGAGTAAAAGTCCTAGCTAGCCCTGGTAGCATCAACCTAATCATCGTTATACATTTTTAAGGCATTGATATGAAGAATTGGTACTGATATTAGGCCAAAAAAATGTCAATCCAACTTTAATTTGTTGATTGGATCTAGAGACGCGGTAACAATAGTTATACCGTTATACCCGTCGATAACGAGGTGCCTATGACAATTTTATAAATCTCAAGATATCCCAACCTAGTATTCAAAGATGCTTATAGAATAGGTATGCGCAGGGAGAAGTCATAGGCAGCACCCTAGGCCATAGCCTAGGGCTTGCGGTTGAAAGCCCAGGGGCCAACATAAATTTTCACTATGTTGGTTGAGCTACTGAAAGAATACCATGGACTGGTCCAAGCATTATCTTTGGGTTGGGTCTGTTTCTGAATATGTGTGTATTTATAGGAATAAGTATGCACATTTTTATATGAGCGTCTGTCTCTATCTTAATTATGTTTTGTTAAAAAAAAGTCAATACCACTTAATTCTTGGAAGTGTTGTCAGGAAGACTTATTTTGTTCACACACAGCTCCAAAAATATATAGAAATCTATTACTTGCCTCCGAGTTTGCTTTCCCTATCCAAACGAGCCCTTACTTTGCTTTCACTAAATAATTTGTGTTCAACTTTGTCTTTATTCATACTCTGCCACTAAGTTTATTAATTGTCTTTAATTTACTCCATATTGAACTGGATGCTGTTCCGAAAATAGGTAATTTTACCATCCTAGGTATCTTAAGGTACCAAATTTTTTCTGTGTAAAATTTAGATACCTCGAGTTAATTATCGAGGAATGTAAAATTTCTCTTCGAAAAAACCCAAAATGGCTTTAGCTAATTGCCCTACTACAGGTTTCTGAAAATTTTTTGGCATAGTCTCCTTGCATAATGTAGATCTTCACACATATGTTTTCAAGATTTGTGCATGCATGCTTTAACTATTTCAAGGTGGTTACAATAAAATTTTTATACCTTTAAGAAATTAAAGCCATAGTATGCCCAATTAATTGCCATCTCATATAACTCTATGAGGTCTCATTTGGACACTTTGGAAGAAACTATCCAGACTAATGGCATGGATCAGAAACAATCGACAAACTTGATCTATATATTAGATATAGAGACAAACTCGATGACAAATTAATCGTTAAAAGAGAGGAAACACTTTGGCAAACCATGGCCATGTAGTACAGCCGACAACAGATTACTAGCAAAGATTTGGTAAAAAGTTCAATAACTATAGGGGAGCTTAACCGCTCTGTTTTCTTCCTTATCGATGAGAAATGGGAATAGACGGTTACCTAATTCACTGGGTATGAGATCATCCTTTATATATCATAACAAAAACTAAACAGAGTTATTAAACAGAGTTACTATATGAGAAGGAAGTAATATCGTCTAACTTGAAACTATAACTTGAAGTCTTGTACTAAATGGTCATTAAGTCAAGGCAGGAAATGCACTGAATGGGCATGCCTGCAGTAACTTAATTGGTTTGGAGTACGGAAGTCATCTGGCCGGCAAAAAATTCTGCAGCGCAAGTACCACAGTATACATGTAAATATATCAAATATATATCATGCTCAACTGCTCGTGAAGTCGTGAGTCTGAGAGAGCAGTGAATCGAGGCAACAAGATATCAACAGCTCCAGATGATCAAAACAGACAACACCACACAGAAAGTTGTACACACATTTTCAGTCTTGTCTCAAATTTGTCTCCGAGGCTGGCAAAAGAACTTATAAATTTACACTTCTTTCTCCACTCGTAATCTGACATTATTGTGATGGCTCTTCGAAAGCACATTTTTATCCTACTTTAGGAAGTACATGGTAGTTAGACGAATCATATATATCTTGCTCAGATATATTCTTTTTTTTAAAAAAAACATTACTACAGAAAGGCACATAGAAATCATCACTATAGGTGTCGAAAGAGCTAAAACCAATACTTATAGTGTTTTTACCATCCCTGCGGGGTGGAAAAATATAAAACTAGCACCTTTCAGCAATTATAGGTGTCGGTTTTATAGAAAAAACCAACACCAGTAATATAGAAAGAAGTGTGGAACAAAGTCCAAATAATAATAAACTAGGCAAGCAAGAAAGAAAACATAAGCTAAGGGTGTGTTAAGGAGAGAAGGTTGGGAATTTCTATCCGTGCACGTAAAGAAGGTGAATTATATTAGCGCATGATCAATTAAATATTATATATAAAAACATAAAATATGGATTAATGTGATCTTTTTCAAAACAATTTTCCTATAATTTTTTTAAAAAAATATCATATAATTTAGCAAATCGGAAAACATGTGGATGAAAAATGAAGGAATAAAGTTAAGAACATGTAGTGTAGAACACATCTATCCAAAATAAGTGAAAAAGTCCTTGGCGATCGACTCCAAATATATATATGACTCAGAATATAACCATGTTTGAGATAGCTAGGTATTTGTTTCAATATAAATACAACCTAATAAAAATATGATATTTATAGGAGTACAAATCTAAACTAATAAATTACATTTATGTTGGGAGCAGGGAGTATAACATCGATATTCCATAACCCTACGGCATGGCACGCACAACTTTCTATATTCCAGCACACTGGCGGAATAATTCACCGTCCAGCGACCCCGGACGACTACTCGGCCTCGTTGGATAATCCATTGGATTCAATAAAATTGGAAGGATTGAAATGAAAATTTTATATTAAATAGTAGCTACAATTAAGTTTGCCGGGCCTTTCAAATTTCTCTGGATATACCACTGTTCCAGCGTTACGTACTTTTGATCAGATCATGGAAAAAATACGTCGGAGGTCTCTCATTTTGTCACCGAATTACAAAATTGTTTTTAAATCACAAAATCAGATACAACGTATCCCCCAACTTACAAAACCAGTATAAATTAGTTCCCTCGACGGTATTGTTCCTAGTTTTGGCTGAGGTGATGCCTACATGGCTAATTTGACTCGGTCTTTATCTCACATGGCATTGATGTGGCAAAATTTAACAATTTAAAAAATAAAACAAACTATGTGGACCCAAACATAGTGAGACCCACATGTCAGTGAGCCTCACTTTCTCCACCTCCCCACTTCCCCTTCTCCTTCCCTTGCTCGGGCGACGGCGACCGACCGGGAGAGGTGGCAGCGGTGGTGGTGGCTCCGGGTCAAGGCAAAGATAGCGATGATGGCTTTGGGTCAAGGCAAAGACGGCGGCGGCAGCTCCAAGTCAAGGCGAAGATGGTGACGGTGGCTTCGGGTTGAGGCGAAGACGGCGGCGGGTGGCTCCAAGGACCACGGACCTCGTCGGCCCTCCTCCCCGCCACATCGGAGCAGGCGAGCTCATTGGCCGCCCCCCTCCTCACCCACCCCGTCTCCTCCTCCTGCGCTGTCACCAGCATGGTCGGGAAGCGGGCGAGTATCCTTGGGAGAGCGGCGTGGAGCGCACTCGCGCGTCGAGGATGAGGCGAAGGCGTGAGGCGGTGTTGACGGAGAGCCATCGGCGGCAGATGAGGGAGCAACGCTTGCGGTCGTTGGAGCTGAGGAGACCGAAGACGACGGCGAGGAGTCTGTCGACTCCATGCGGGTGGGGCAGCGGTGGGAACAGAGCAGGAGGTGATGCAGCGCTCGTTGAAGGAGAGGAGGTGGAGCAACGTGGCTGGCGGGGAGGAGCGAGGCGGAGAGGAGGGCCGGCGCGACGGGCGGTGGTTGATGGAGAGAAGCTGGGCGTCGGCGGCAGTGTCACCGATGCGGTGGGGAGGAGGACTGGCTCGGCGATGGTACTTGGAGCAATCCTCCACCATCTTTACCTCGATCCAGAGCCGCCATCGCCACCGCCATCTCTCTCGGTCGGTCGCTGTCGCCCGAGCAAGAGAAGGAGAAGAGGAAGTGGGTAGGTGAAGAAAGGGGGCCCACTAACATGTGGGTCCCACTATATTTTAATCTTATTATTTAACTGACATGTGGGTCCACGTATTTTGTTTTATTTTTTAAATTGTTAAAATTTGCTTTATGTGTCACATTAATATCACGTCAGATGAAGACTGAGTCAAATTAGCCACGTAAACGCCATGTAAGCCAATGCAAAACCGAAGACAATACCACTGAGGGACCTAGTTTGCGACAAGTTTTGTAAGCTAGAAGATGCGTTCTATATGATTTTGTGATTCAATAACGATTTTGTAATTCGGTGACAAAATGAGGGACATCCGATATACTTTTTCCTCATGGGAACGTTACGTTTTGTCGGACAATATTTGTTGGCCCGACTATATATATTTCATGGCCCAATCTAGCTTCCCAGGCTAAATTTACCTGGGCTTTGCTGGCTCACTGTTAATGGGCTATCTTGGCCTACTATATATANTATATATATATATATATATATATATATATATATATATATATATATATATATATATATATATATATAATTAATTGATCGTCACTGAAAGATATACGTACCCACAATAAATTGTGGGATTAACAATGTTGGGTTAAGCAGACGCAAAAGCGAGCTTATTACAGGCTATTCAGATTTTTCAAACGTACATGTCGAAACTGAAATTCGACAATAATAAAAAAGATAACGCATGAGACCTTAAAATGGATGAATGCGGAAGACAAAGATTTAAACAGGTTCAGAGCCCTTTCAATAAGAGGTAATACCCTATTCCTATTTGGGGATTTTATCTGCCGGGTGTATATTGATCTGACTATCGAGTTGTCAATATCTCTGTGATTATGCCCTTAGAGGGCTCTCTGCCCATCTTATATAGATTAGAGGACAGAATTACAAAGAGAAAAACCTAACCAAATACGACATCAGTTTCCTAATCTATTACATGATAGTATTCAATCGAGACTCTAAGTCATGCCATAGAATATAAGGCAATATTATGACCGAGTGCTACTTTATTACATAATATATTGATCCAACCCATCTCTTATCTCTAGTCGAATATGGAGGTCGTATGGGTACCCAGTACCCATATTCTCCACAGTAGCCCCTAAGACCTTCGTAGTCGACGAGATAACTTCACCTCGAACCAAATAAATCCAAAGCCGCGTGCTTCAATCATCTCTGCCATAGTTTCCCGAGTGCTTCTACCAAATCAAAAGGCTGTAAAGGGTTGAGAAAATTCAATAAAAAATATACCTAGGTGCATCAGCTAGATGTACCTAATTAGGTGTAGCCTCTGACTATGTGTTTAGTTGAATAAACTAAGCATATAGTTAAGAACTTTAATAATCTTAACCATCCGAGCGGTTTTGTATAGTAACATGCTTAGCCAAAGCCAAAAGCATTCCAGAAAAAATCACATAGCAAATAACTTCAACAAAGCTTGTTGCATAGTGAACATGAGTAATGGTATCATATTGTGTACATATTGCCAAAGCTAATATGTCCAAGTCCCTATAAGACACAATTTCACCATCCTCAGAAATATATTACATTTATGGTGTAAAATCTGAATTAATAAAACCATAAATAGATTTACCAACCGCGTGAATAATATGACCAAAATATAATCAGCCTTAGCCATAATATTGTTCTTAATCAGAAAAGCACATAAATGTGACAAGATAGCATTGATATAATATATAATCAATTGCTTTGTAAAAAACCAAACAGCTCCTGCAACCTATAGAAAAGTTACCAGGACAGTTATAAAAAACTTTACTGTTTGTCACCTTCCAGATTGCACGTACCAACTCCTAAAAAATTATGTAACTGCTGTATGAAAGAATTTTGAAGGTATTGGGTAATAGAACACGTGCATATTGCCAAGACAAATTTTCTTAAATCCCTAGAGACACATGACAAGCCACACCTAATGTATGGGCTGTAAACATCCCGTGGGCATCGGCCTAAACGAAAAACGCTTACCGATACCCTTAAAAGATGACGTGCATAATATGCCTATAATATGCTCCTGAGTGACAAATCTCTCGGGTGATATAGACCAAGTACATCTCATCTGAGCAAAGCTTTTGTTCCAAGTAGTTATCCCTCATGAAGATGTACCAAAGTAGATTTGATAATTGAATCCCGACTGACACAAAAACTCAGCTTGTGACCCTTGTGGGGAATAATGATTGGTCCAGATCTTGAGCGTAGGAGATAAGCTCGCGACCATGAACTCATATTGCATATATCCAGAATAAGTCCAGATTGAAGGTATGATCCTCGTGCTAGAGCTAGTAAGCCCCTGAATATGTTGCTTGTCCTTCTGTTGCAGTCGAGGTTATCCATTTGTGGCAACTGCAGTCGACATGGAAGCGAGATCATCATTGTGGAGATGAAATTGCCCATCAGAGGTAACGAAGATGTTGGTGGTGGAGATGTAGTTTCCCTTCAACGGCGGTGGCGAAATCCACCAACCATAGAGATGAAGAAAACAGTCGGCGATGACAAACACGACCAGCAGAGATAGTCGGTTATGAAGATGAAGTTTCTCAACAATGGTGACGAAGATGCGTAGCCGTGGAATCGAGAAGATTAGTCGGCAACAACAGACTAGGTAGCTGGCAGTAAAGACGATGACGCCTATCAATGGCGACGCAATAGGCCAACCTTGATGGAGAGAATACCAGTCGACGACGACCAAGGCAAGTCAGTGTTGAAGATGAAGATGCACATCAATAGCGACCACGTAGGCCAGCAATGACGGCGAGACCACCAATCGGCAATGATGGAGATAGCCGAACAATGAAGACGAAAATGCTGATCAGCTGCGGCATAATAGGCCACCAATTGTGACAGACGCAACTGGTGGTGATGACGATCCGCAGCAGGAGAAACAGCTGGTTGTAGAGACAAAGTTGTCCGTCAAAGGTGGCAGAATAGATTAGGCCGAAGAGACATGCCAAGATGTTGATGAAGATGGCGATGTTGATAACCCAGTCAAATTTTAGTGTAGACGAAGCCCAAACTCCTAAAGCAAAGAACCTGATTGACAGTAGTTGACTGAAGATGAAGTTAATGTCGATGATGAAGGTGTCGATGGTGACATCAATGATCATAATCCATTAAACTGTTGAGAAGATATCGAAGCTCGAGTAGTTTCCTTGACGTTAACATGTGCATGATGAAGATTGATGCAACACCTCTTGATTTATGATGATGGTAGTAGAACTTGATGTTGTAGCTGTTGAAAATGCTTCACTTAGAGCAAAGTAGATGGTATTGTCCAACTCGTCGAATCTGAGTTGATTGGTTGATAACTCCAAACTCCTGCTCTGAAGAGAAGACGAAGATAATGACTCCCGGAGTTGACTCGTTGACTGGTTAATTGATTTCTTTATCCTGACATAACGCATGTCGAATTTTGAGTCTTGTATTTGTGTAGCCCCGACTGTATGCTTAGTTGGGAAACAACTGAACATAGAGTCAAGAACTGTAGCTTGTCATTGAGTAGCAATCGCTTGAGAGAAAATATACTTTAAGAATGTCCGAGTAGAAATCTTGAGGATTGGAACACCACTTGTTGTAGTAGATTAACACAACGTCATATTTGGTGGCGCATGCCCACATGTTGAGGCTCTTGGAGACGTCGTGGTTGCTGAAGTAACGAAGCTTGCAAAGTAGAGGCAATAGAATTTGTCGGTGCCGAAGACAATGAAAATGAAGTTGCTCCACAATGGTAACAGAATTATACAGCTGTGATGACGTAGACATGAGTTGACGACAACAAAGGCAAATCGGTGGCGAAGACAAGGTTCCAACAACGATGTTAAAGACGCGTAGTCGTGAAGGCAAAACCACCAGTCGACAGTGAAAAAACTAATCGTCGACGGAAGAGGCAGAATGATGGCAAAAACAAAGATGTCCATGAGCAGCAACACAATAGGCCAGCCGTGTAGGCGAAGACACCAGTCGGCGGCGGCGAAGGCAAGCCGGCGATGAAGACATAGACGCTCAACAACAGTGGTGCGACCAACCAACCGTGTAGGCGGAGACACCAGTCGGCGGCGGCGAAGGCAAGCCGGCGATGAAGACGCAGATGCCCAACAACGGTGGTGCGACCAACCAACCGTATAGACGGAGACACCAGTCGGCGGCGGCGAAGGCAAGCCGACAACGAAGACGCAGACGCCCAACGACGATGTTGCGACCAACCAACTGTGTAGGCGGAGACACCAGTCGGCAACGACGAAGGAAAGCCGGCGATGAAGATGCAGACGCCCAAAAATGGTGGTACGACCAACCAACGTGTAGGCGGAGACACCAGTCGGCTGCGGTGAAGGCAAGCCGGCGATGAAGAGGCATACGCCCAACAACGGTGGTACGACCAACCAACCATGTAGGCGGAGACACCAGTCGGTGGCGGCGAAGGCAAGCCGGCGATGAAGACATAGACGCCCAACAATGGTGATGCGACCAACCAACCATGTAGGCGGAGACACCAGTCGGCGGCGGCGAAGGCAAGCTGACGATGAAGACGTAGACGCCCAACAACGATGGTGCGACCAACCAACCGTGTAGGCGGAGACACCAGTTGGCGGTGGCGAAGGCAAGCCAACAATGAAGACGTAGACGCCTAACAACGGTGGTACGATCAACCAACTGTGTAGGCGGAGACACCAGTCGACGGCGACGAAGGCAAGCGCACAACAACGATGGTGCGACCAACCAACTGTATCGACGAAAACACCAGTCGGCGGTAGCGAAGGCATGCCAGCGATGAAGACGCAGACGCCCAACAACGGTGGTGTGACGAACCAACCGTGTAGGCGGCGACACCAGTCGGCGGCGGCGAATGCAAGCTGGCGGTGAAGACATAGAAGTCTAACAACGATGGTGTGACCAACCAACCGTATAGGCGGAGACACCAACAGTCGACGGCGAAGGCAAGCCAGCGATAAAGACACAGACGCCCAACAACGGTGGTGTGACCAACCAACTGTGTAGGCGGAGACACCAGTCAGCGGCAGCGAAGGCAAGCCAGCGATGATGTTCTGACTGATCCATTCCTGAAGCGTAGGAGATAAGTTTGTAGCCATGAATCCCTAATATGCATATCTGGATTTGGATCCTGCAGTATAAATTTATAGGATGAGTAGTATATGATGTAAATATAATACTTGAGGAAAATTCAAGCATTTTAAAATATTTATAAATATGTATTTCTCCTCTTGTTGGTTTTGATTTCCCCGAGTAGATGACTCCTCACATTTAAACACTCTGCCCGACTAGTCATTGACATGAGTTCGTCATTAATAGAACAAAGTTTCACATCTCAGAATTTACTACTTAGTTACTTTCGTAGTTGTTAAGAGCAGAAAACAAATTATCTTATCTCTATGCTTTTGATTTCTTTCAAGTAATACTTAGCATCTTGCGTTATACACTCCATCCAACGAGCCCCCGGTGCTAGGATTTGGCCCAAGGGCAATTATCCATCGACAAACCAAACAGAAAGCATAGGAAAATAAAGTTTCATAACTCGATCAGCACTTTTTTACTCGGATTATTTCGCAAGCAATCGAGATAAATATTATAAAAATTATTGCAAAAATATGATATAACATCTGTAGCCCCCGACTCAGTGCTCAATGGAGGACCAGTTGATGTAGTGAGGCGGAGGAAAAAGAAAATATCATATAAAGAAGAAAATTAATCATGACTTAGTTTTTTGGTATTTCCACCAATGACAGCAGAGGTGGCCGATCTAGAGACAAGGTCGTCCATCAATGGCGACAAAGACATCAACCGAGAAAGCAGCGTGGAGATGACCAATGGTGGAGGTGAAGGTTCCCAACAACGTGACAAAGACACATGGCCATGGAAGCGAAAACACCAGTCGGCAACGGAAACCCCCAACAGTGGAGACGAAGAAACCAGTCGACGATGACGAAGATGACCGATGGTGAAGACGATGTCACCATCAACAATGGCGGCGGAGTCCATCGACCATTGAGGCGAAGAAACCAGTCGGCGATGACGAAGACTACCGACAGTGAAGACGATGTCGCCATCAACAACGGCGGCGAAGTCCATCAACCATTGAGGCGAAGAAACCAGTCGATGGCGGTGAAGTCGATGTTGCCATCAGCTATGGCAGCGGAGTCCACCATCCATGGAGACAAAGAAACCAGTCAGCGATAACGAAGACGACCAACAGTGAAGACGATGTTGCCATCAGCAACAGCGGCGGGGTACACCAACCATGCAGGCGAAGAAACTAGTCGATGATGACAAAGATGACCGACGGTGAAGACGATATCACCGTTAGGAACAACGGTGGAGTACACCAATCGTGGAGGCGAAGAAATCACTCGGTGATGACACAGACGACCGACGATGAAGACGATGTCACCATCAGCAACGGTGACGGAGTACACCATCCGTGGAGGCGAAGAAACCAGTCGGCGATGACGAAGACGACTGACGATGAAGATGATGTCGCCATTAGCAACAACGGTGGAGTACACCATCCGTGGAGGCAAAGAAACCACTCGACGATGACGAAGACGGCCGACGGTGAAGACGATGTTGCCATCAACAATGGCGGAGGGGTCCACCAACCGTGGAGGCTAAGAAACTAGTAGATGACGGCAAAATGTAAGCTCGTGGTCGATTATCCGCATAGCGACGCCTCGAGTTCATGTCCATGATGATCGTGTCGGTGACGTCGAAAACAATGTGTCTGTAATAGCAGTTATTTTAGTGACGATAAAGTCTTACTCTTCGAAGCGAAGAAGCTTGCTGACAAAGGTGACGCTGGCGGCGGCCATAGTAAATCGAATCTGAAACTCGTCGTGGTAGAGTGGTTGTTATCCTCCTTAGCTAGATTGAATCAACCCTGACTGATTTATATCCAAGTCAAAGATTGAGAGCTTGTTGAAGTTGTCGGCGGCGAGGCAGTCAAAGCTCTCAAAGCGAAGATGAAGCTAGCGACTCATGAAGGTGATTCCATCGTACTCATCGATAGGAAAGTCGGCGTAACCCCTACCTGGCGCGCCAACTGTCGATACTGGAATTCGGCAATAATAAAAAGGGGTAGCGCACGAGGCCTAAAAGTGAGTGGATACGGAAGACAAGGATTTAGACAGGTTCAGGCCCTCTCAATGAGAGGTAATACCCTACTCTTTTTTGGGGATTGTATCCGCCGGAGGTATATTGATCTGATGATCGAGTTATGAATATCTCTGTGATCATGCCCCTAGAGGGCTCCCTGCTCACCTTATATAGGTTGGAGGACAGAGTTACAAAGAGAAAACCTAGCCAAATACGACATTAGTTTTCTAATCTATTACATGGTAGTATTCAATCGAGACTCTAAGTCATGCCTTAGAACATAAGGCAATATTATTACCGAGTCCTACTTTATTACATAATATATGGATCCGACCCATCTCTTATCTCTAGTCGAATATGTATGCCGTGTGGGTACCCGGTACCCATATTCTCTACTATACAGTACAAGAAAACACACATTTTCTACAGAAATTCTTCATCATATTACACATACGCACTCTATTTTTTAATTTAATAGATGATGCTGTTAATTTTTACATGGCATATGACCATTCGTCCTATTTAAATAATTTATATAAATATTATTTATTTTAATGTGGTTTTTATTATTAAAATGTTTTAATTATGACTGGTTAAACTTTTTTTAAAAACTCAAATCTATTAAAAAACAGAGGTATACGTAGTATATATTCACTCCCATGTCAACGCGTAGCCCCGCAACCGTTGTCTTCTCTGAGAAAAAAATGAGAAAAAAAATTGTGGTGTACTTAATTTCTGCTCGATCTCTACACTTTTGTGGCATGTTTTCAGTCACATAAGTCGATAAAAAAATATTAATCTCCATAAAATTCAATGTTGGTTGACATAGACAGACAACTTCTTTTACAAACATAATACAAACGTAGATGCTCATAACACGCGCGCACTCATCCCTATGAATGCGTAGACGCACATCCTGCCTCTATGAGTATCTTCAAAAGACTGGACACTACGCCAGAACCGTCCACCTGTGATAGCCCATCAGTGACGGGCCGAAGTGCTCGTCACGGATGGCCTCACCTTTGATGGGTCCATCGGGAGGCCGTAACAGGTGAGGCCATCAGCCAAGGCCCGTCGCAGGTATTTGGTCACCTGTGACGGGCCTGAATTCCGACAGAGAGTTATCTTTGTCAGGTGCAAATTCTGACCCGTCACAGGCGATTAAATACCTGTGACGGGCCTAACTGTTCTAGCCCGTCCCAGACGAGGTATCCACCTGTGATGTGTGTAAAATTTGTGTGCCCATCAAAGATGGCAAAACAAAATTCACTCTCATCACACTCCCCTCTCCTCTAACTGTTCCAGCCCATCACAGATGAGGTATCCACATGTGATGTGTGTAAAATTTGTGTGCCCATCAAAGATGGCAAAACAAAATTCACTCTCATCACACTCCACTCTCCTCTCGGCTCCTCTTCTTTCTCCCTCCCTATCCTTACCTTGAGAAAATCCTTTGTGTACCCATCAAAATTCACCCAATCCCTTTCATAGCTTCGAATTTTACTCTATCTCCTCTGTACCCCTAAATTTTTGCTTTGATCCTTTCCATGCCCCCCCGTTAGGTTTCTGTTAGATATGTGACTCAATCCGTGCGTTATATTGTCAGTATTTTAAAAAAAATACCAAAATGCCCCTGCTAACCCTATAAAACAGATCCAATCCCCTTTCCTCTTTCTCTCGCATTCTCTCGACGCAAGCGAGCGACATCAGGTCATGCGTGCCGCTATCCAACCGCCCTCCCGCCGCGCGGGTTGCCTGCCCCTGCCCTCCTGTTGCCTGGGCCGCCGGCCACCGTCCTCCCGCCGCGCGCCCCGTCGACCTGCCGTGTGAGCGTCGTCCCGCCGCGCGGGCCGCCTGCCACCGCCCTCCTGCCACACGGGCCGCCTGTCACCGCCCTTCTGTCGCGTAGGCCACTAGCCTGCCGTGCGATCATTGCCCCATGTACGGGCCGCTAGCCACCGCCCTCCCGTCGCACGGGTGTTTTCGGCCACCTCCATCCCGTCACGCGGGCGTTGCCGGCCACCTCCCTCCCGTCGCGCTGGCCTCTGTACGGCCGTCCCTCCGCGGGCATCACTTGGCTACCACCTTCTGTCCCGTGCGCGGAAGTCCACCGCCCTCCGAACTCACAGCTCCCAGCTCCCATTCTCCCATCCTCAAAAGTTAATTCTTGATTTCTTCTTCTTGTTTGATATAAGTAGCAGTTGATGAGTGAATGATTTATTGTTTATAGGAGTGGGTTGTTCATTGGTGTAGGTAAGTGAAAGAGGAGCAGTGGAGGCCACCATCCCCTTCTCTACACCACATCAACTTGGCATGGCAGATTCAAGGCTTAGCATGGTCCCTTCATGGCTCCCCGTAGGGTAAGTGACTTAACTTCCTGTAGTTCATAAGTTTGATGTAGTTGTAAGCATGGGGATCATTTTGGTTGATAGATAGATTGATAGACAACTGTTGTGTTCATCCACAGGATGGACCCCTTAACTACATATTTGTTTGAAATCAAACTAGCCGGGGATCGAAAAAATGCTAGGGTGAGATATGATTGGTTTATTTTCAGTAAAGTGATAGACTCAAATGCAATGTGCTACAAAGACTTTGTTGATGATATTGTGAAGTCATATCCATGGGGCCCAAATGAAACTGTCACAGTTGGCTACATGGATATGGTTCATAAAATTACTCATTATGTCACAACTGACCAGGATATGCTTGCAATGTTTGAAAAGTTTGTTGATATCAAGGTAATTCCAATGATTATTCGTATACATGGTATTAATGAAAATATTGATGAGTTAGACCACACTCTTGTTAAAGCAAGCATATGTGTTCCCGATACCCCTTCTTTGGCAACCCCATCTGAAGTGGATTTCAGCCAACCTAGCAGCAGCACTCTGCCTTCTCATGTCATTGTGCCATCAGACACATACTTAGTAAACCCATTTTCTATGGCTGAGCATGTTGGTATTGATGAGGAAGGCATGTACTTAGATGAGGAGGAGGCTATTATTGGTCATGCTGATGAAACTAGAGATGAAGGGGCTGTCAATGAAGAATTTGATTTTGAATCTTGGGCTGCATCTGAGTATGAACCTGAGGATGCATCTGAGGATGATGGTGTCGATGAATCTGAGGATGAGGCGATGGCATCAGATGGGATGCCAAAACATATTCCTATCCCAACTTATGACAAAAATGACCCACCAATGATCATAGGAAGCATATATCCTAACATTAATGAATTTAGATTGGCAATAGCACAACATGCAATAAAAAAGGAGTTTGAATATAACATTATCCGGAGTGAACCAGGGCAATATACTGCAAGTTGTGCTACTCAAGGCTGCAAATGGAGGATACATGCATCCGTGGTTGCTGATGTTGTCACTATAATGCTATGTTTTTAATTTAAATCAGCATGCATTCTTTAAGTATATTGTCATATATGTATTTTATTGTGGTATTGACTATATTTACATTTCAGGTGAAAACTAATCGTTTTCCACATGAATGTTCAAGTACTAGAAGAAGTGAGACTATCAAGGCTGCAAGCAAGTTTTGGATTTGTGAGAAGGTAAAAGATTGGTTGTTCGAGGATGCTAGTGTGGGAGCAAAGGAATTGCAAAGAAGAATTCATGAAACACATAAGGTTAAGATGAACTACAAAAGAGTGCATGCTGGCAGGGAGCTTGCTATCACAAAGTTGTATGGTAGTTGGAGAGAGAGTTTTGAGATGTTATATAGATACAAGGCACAAATTGAGAAATCAAGCCTTGGCAGTTTTTTCATCATTGATCATCACACTGTTCTTGAAGAGATAAAATTTAGAAGGTTGTTCTTTGCCTTGAAACCATGCATTCATGGTTTCCTTACCGGTTGTAGGCCATATATGGCTATAGACAATACTTTCTTAACGGGAAGTTCAAGAGGCAGCTAGCAATTGCTTGTGTTGTAGATGGACATAATTGGATGTACCCAGTTGCTTTGGGTATATTTGACTTAGAGACCGCTGAGAACTGGATGTGGTTCATGGAACAACTAAAAGACGTAATTGGCACTCCAAGAGGCTTGGCTATTTGTACTGATGCAGGGAAGGGGATAGATAGTGCAGTGCATGAGGTAAATTGCTTTCTTATGCATCTAATATATTCTGTTATTTTCTTTAATAATAGCTAAAATAAGCTAAGATTCTCCTTTCTTGTAGGTCTTTCGTAATGCAGAACACTAGGAGTGCATGAAGCACATGGTCACCAACTTCAAAAAGAAGTTCACTGGCAAGATTTTGATGATAACATTTGGCCTACGGCATATGCATGGAGCCCTTACTTCTATGAGAATCATATGGCAGCCATACAAGAAGCTAAACTGGAAGCAGTAGCATACCTTAAGAAGTATCTGTCACGCCCAAAAATTCGCTAACCCGAATTCCAAGCAGAATGTGTATTAAAATCCCCGTCCAGGACCGGCCAGGGTACACAAACGACAAAGTTGACATACAGATCCATGTCTTACAAACACCATAGAAATCTCTTACAAAAAAATATGCAGCGGAAAAGGAAACAAGCTACTCTAGTTAACTAGACGCTCGCAGTGTGGCAACTCCATTCCACGGGCATCCTTGATGGTAGGCACAAGCCTACTCCTCTGAGTAGCCTCCATCGGATACGTACTCCAACTCTGGTGTGAGGGAAAATGAAGCAAGACTGAGTACTACCCACTGTACTCAACAAGTCATACCGAAAAGGGAGTAATGATGCAAGTAATAACAAAGGAGGCTGAAGGGGTTATTTGCATAAAATATGCATTTAAAGACAATAGTTTAATGCGGTAAAAACAATTAAGTTAATTAATCAAAATTGAACCATCGCTGTCCAATGCTACACCACGTTGCAATAGGCCCAAACCACGGTACACCGGAAAGGAACTGCGACAGGACCCTTCGCACAACCCTTCCTAACCAAGCGCACCACACCTCAGGTTTCGCCCCCACCTTTAAACCAAGGCAGGTAGCCCCCTCTCGTGCCTAGGTGAATCCGACAGCCGATCAACGGGTAAACCCCCGCCGACCCAACTCCATCACGCCCACCCTCGCCTAGATGCGTCGGCTAGGAAAAAGCCATACTACAAGTCTAGCCATTACCCATGCTAGCTTGTGGAAAGTACGATAATTCTTCCAGGGTTTCCCACGAACCGGTCCTTAATTGTCATGAGCACGACCATCAAAACCATGTGCTCACAACCCACCATTATCCAGGTTTTAGTTGGACTAATTATTTAAATATTCACGATTCACCATCGTGAGCCAACATTAAATAACCACCGTTAAATAATAGTGAAACATTAATTATCCCCATAATGTGCTAATGTTTCTAAGCAAGGCTAAGCATGTCCTAACCTAGCTACTACTCAAATTACCTCCCAAGCTATCAACGGAATCAGATAATGGAACCATAAGACTGAGTACAATAGGTAAATAAGCCCACGAATGACATTATAAAATAATGCAATATTTAGAGGAGAATAAGACATTCGCAATTTAGGTACAATATGCTCAAGTGAATAAGCATGACTTGCCTTGCTCCTGCGCTGGATCGACCTCGGCAACAACCTCGAAGTAAACCGGAGAGTCGGAATTACCGGAATCTAAACGAAAAACAAAGCATGCAAGCAAACAGGCTATAAGTCTACTGAAACAGAGAGCAAAACCAATTTAATGGATTCTAGACATTTTTATGAATTTTCTGCAACTTGAATGGACTCAAACGGAGTCCGGATGAATTAGTTATGAATTTTAGAAGATTATCTGTGTTTTTACTATAAAAAGAAAAGTCCTTATTCAATTATTGCGCAATAAACCCTAGGGCTGACGTCACTGACGCTAGGGCTAACGTCAGCGGGAGGGCGGCGGCGCCGACAGGTGGACCCCACTGTCGGTGGCACGGGTCCCGGTCCACGGTGGACCGAGTCCACCAGCCGGCGGTGGGCGGCGCACCATGTGGCGCCGACGTGGCGCTGACGCGGCGGCCACGCGGTGAGGCAACCGGATGCGGTGGGCAGGCGCGCGCGGGCGGCTGAGCGGGGCGGCGTGCTAGCGGCGCCGAGAGGAGAGGGAGAGAGGGCGGAGGTGGCGCTCACCGGAGAGGAGGAAGACGACGGCGGCGGCGGCGCTAAGGTGCACGGGAGGCGGCGGTGTTAGGGGAAAAAGAGAGAGGGGAGCGCGGGGAGGTCGATTTATAGGGGGGCCGGGGCTAGGGTTCAGCCGTCAGCTCTAGATTTCTCGCCGGAGTTCGGCGCGATAGAGGGGAGAGAGGGCGGGATTCGATTACGAATCCCGGCCTCTACGGCGCGGGGGAGATGGCACGGAGTGGGAAAAGCGGGAGCAGGCGACGCGAGCAACGCGGGGAGGTGGGTAGTGGCGGTTGCGGAGGCGCGTGGGCGCGGCAGATGCAGGCAGGCGCGGGGCGGCGGCGGCCGGCCACGGGAGAGACGGCCCGGACAGCGGCCCCACATGTCGGCGGCCCGGGAGGGTGAGGGAGGCGGCGTGGACTTCGGGCGGTTCGGGCCATGGCCTCAGGCCGGCCCGAGAGGGAGAGGAGGGGGCGGCGGGGCGGTGCGGGCGGCCTTGGGCTGGCCCGGGAGGGAGAGAAAGGTGGCGGGGCGGTGCGGGGAGCCTTGGGCCAGCTCGGAAGAGGGAGGAAGGTGGGCCGATGGCCCAAAAAGAGGAAAAAGAAAAAGGAAAAGGGAAAAGAAGTTCCCAGGGATTTATTTATTGCGGTGGAGGTTTTTAATTGATTAAAATTATTTCTAGGGCTTTGAAAATTCCACTAAAAATTCTGTTAATGTATTTTAACATGGGGAACACAAGAAAAATCCCACCATGCCATTTCCACTTGATTAAATGTATTTTTAAATTAGAATTTTGCTCTAGGTTAAAAAGGAAAATTTATTTTACGCTATTTATTTCACGAATTTTAACCTGGAAAGCAAACTTCGGGGTGTGACAGTATCACAAATGGCTATGGAGTAGGAGTTAGTTCTCTACAATTTGCAAGGTTGATTATTGACAAATAACCTTGCAGAAAGCTTCAACAACTTGGTGAAAGATTGGAAAGCACTATATTTATATGACTTCTTGGAGAGGATTCGATGATGGTTATTGGTGAAATGGGATAAGAGGCAAAGAATATGTAAGAAATTCAAAGGACACATTCTACCTCATATTGTCAAGGAATTGAATGAAAAAAATTAGAGATTTAGACATGGTGGTTACAAGGAATGGAGATTTTGAGGCAGAAGTTGAGGTCAAGGAAGGTAGTGGGTTTAGACATGTTGTGAATTCCAAGTCTCAGGGAAGTCTTGTATCCATGCTATAGCATTCATCACATCATTTAGAGGAAGGCTTGCATATTATGTGGATGATTTCTTTAGTGTGCATCGATTCAGGGCAGCATATGAGAAATTGATCCCTTCATTGCCTGACAAGTCACAATGGCCAAAAAATGATCATGGGTTTTTCTTGGCACCACCCATTCTAAAGAAATCAGCTGGGAGACCAAGAACTATGAGGTACAAAGGATGCACTGAGAAAGGAAGCAAAAGGAGTAGGAGGCACAAATATGCAATTTGCAAGAGTTATGGCCATCATTGGCATAGTTGCAAAGAGGGTGATCCAGAGCAAGTAGCGGCAATGCTTGCTGAAAGGTAACTACATGTCTCACAAATTTTCATTCTATTTCTAACAAGCCTTATGACATATTTTCTCTTGTTGATAGAGTGCACCAAAGAAGAGAACGAAGAAAACTAATGAAGCAACCTTGGAGACTAGTATCATCGCTGCTCCAATAGTTACACCAATAATGACATATCCTTCTAGGTTAGCCAATCTTTTTTTTCAGTCTACGGTCAAAACTTTTCACAGTTAGATCAGTTAGGTACATAACAAATCATTTTTCACAGTCAAAACTTTCATTTCACTGAGGACAATAGGACATGGAACAATAGCTCAGGTTCAAGTAGATCAATTAGGTAAGTAATTAGATCAATTATGTCAATTTGCTGGTATTATGCTGTTATATGCAATATATTCACAAATCTCTTTTTCATATCAAAATCACTTACTGGCTCCAACCAACCTGAGCTATCTAACATGATTGTAGCCCTGCCATGTCTTGGAGAGCAAACACCTCCAGTTGCACCAAAAAAGGCCAAGAGTAAAACAAAGGGAAAGCCACCATGTTCTATTGCTCCTGATAGCTCAACTATGGGCACAAGGAGCAAAAATAAGAGGCTTGCAATGGGCACTAGGAGCAAAAGAAAGCTTATGGACTAAATCATATATATGGCTTGCTGATTAGGTTTTATTTTGGTACTGTCCATTTATCTTGTGGAGGCTGATGAATTTTGTTGTTGTGATGCCCTACAAAGTGTTGTAGTCATAGCTACATTGATATATTTTGCTATTGTAAGGATTGCTTCCTCATGATGTAATGATGTACTGTTATGGACCTTATGCCATTATGTTCATGATGTACTGTTCTGACCTAGCTAATTTGGTTTCTCAATTGCACTATTGCGTATGAAATGGAAAGTTGGTTTGGTTCCTGCACTATTGGCTATGGAAATGAAATTGTGTATGTGCATAATATGCACTGTTATGTATGGATGATGGAAATGAAATTGGGTGTGTACATGATATGGAGTGTTCTGTATGGATATCTCTATTGTTATGTATGATGCTCCTGATGCTCTTATTGTACTAGAATCAATTTCTTGCATAGAGGAACCAATTTCTTCTATAGAAGAAACTGATGACTGTACAGAAAGTCACTTTGCTTTTCCTTATCCTATTATTTTTTCAAAACAAAAAGTTCAATGTATTGTATTTTCTAGTACCACGATAAATTTGTTATACGCTAATTATTTAGTCTCATACAATACGCATACTGTTTAGTCAATAATTTTTTCAATTGTTTGTCAATCTAACTGCCGCTCCTCCATCTGCAAGGGTATTGTGGACATTTGCAACCACACATAACATAAAAATGAAGGAAACCTAACGGGAGGGGCATGGAATGGATCAAAGCGAAAATTCGGGGGTACAGAGAAGATCGAGTAAAATTCGAGGGTATGGAAGGAATTGGGTGAATTTTGATGGGTACACAAGGGATTTTCTCTATGTTCTTCTTTTTCCCTCCCCTCCTCCTCCCCCTCTCTCACTTCTTCTTCTGAGCGCCTCCCCCACCAAGCCGCCACAGTCAACACTGTGGCCAGATGTGGCAACAGCCGTCGGGCGTCGGCTCCCGTGAGCCCTCCTTCCCATCCAGCTCAGTCAGATGCGCCTCCGACCACCGATCGCTGTTCTTCCTACGCCTCTGCCTCCCTTGATTCAAGCTCCAGCCAAGGGCGCCCTGCCTCCCATGATCCCTCCTTCCCCTCTAGCTCGATCCGGTGATGGTCGTTGTCTATCCCATCTCCGAGTGTCGGCGTGGCTATGGGCATGGCGAGGAAGGGTGAGATCCGACCGTTGCCGCCGTCGTCCCCGTGGTTAGGGGACACCAGATCCGGCCTCTCCGAGGTCAGGGGACGCCGGACTTGGCTCTGGCCAGTCCTCTCCTCCTCCATCCCAGAGCAGCCACCTCCAAGAGCTAGCCGCCTCCTCCATCCCCGAGCGGTGACTGCCACAGCGTCCACCTCCTCCTCTGAGCACTGGTCCTTGTCGCCTCCTTCATCTTCTGGCGGCCGACGCCGTGGCCTCCACCTCGACCACCAAGCACTACGTGCCATTGCCTCCACCATCATGCATCGGATGGGTACTGTTATATGTGTTATATGTGTTTGTATGCTTATGATTTGATTTTAGATCTTGCAAGTTATCGGTGCCAAGTTTTCAATTGGGGTGTGTACTTGTTGAAGCCGCATGATGTGTTGCCACTGGAGATTAATTGAAGGAAGGGGTGGATGACTGATGCTAGCAGAGTTATGCTATTTGGTGTCTTGTTTTCCTTGAAGGTGGTGAACTGTAGGTGTTTAGAGTTTCGTTGTCTTTGGTGATGTTGCTAGAAAACTGGAATCTGAACATTGTAGTCCTCAAGTAGTTTGCACTAGTTTGTTTTTAAGTTCCTTGTAACCTCAACCTTGTAAGTTCTTGGATCAGAAATGTAGTCTAAAATGTTTTGGATTAATCAACGTGGGTCTGTTACTGATTTTCCATTGCTGCAGCTAGGCACCTTTTTTTTTGTTTGAGTTTTCAGACTAGTGATGGGTTGACAACTTCAACTCGTTTGAGGTGATACTCATCTATGAGACGGGTTCTAATTATAACCCGTCACAGATGTCTCTCATCACTAACGGATTGCTAATTACAACCCGTCACAGATGTCTCTTAGCACTGACGGGCCTTCACCTGTCATAGGTGAGGTTAAGTCATCACTGACCACTATATGTGACTAGGGCCAAACCCATCAAAGGTGAGGGTTTGTGCTCGTCACAGGTGACCTGATCCGGCATAGTGGGACCAGTATATCTTAATATTGACAAAATCACGATGAACGCTTCGCTATCGATGGGTACATCGTCTAACACTGAAAAAATAATTAGCCGTAAATGTAAGCACCTGTGTCAAATGTAGGATTTAAAATCGGGTGGACTGGTTCCACCACAAGAAATCTAACATGTTAGAGTTACGTTCATTTCGCAATATACGGACAACTTGCTAGTATATATATGTAAAAAAAAAGTTTACACATGTCAATCAATTTTCATTACTATGAAAATCTCAACACCACTTATTAGTAGCTAGGGTCAAGTCACTAAACTTGGTAGCTAGCTATGTAATGCCAATTAAGCTAGCCCTTCTGAATAGGGCTAACACATCTAGCACTATTAATTTATCTCTTTGGTAAATACTACAATTACAAACATTAACAGAAGCACTACTCATGCACCTAGACATTTTCCATTTTGGGAAATTCTGTCCTCTAATAATTAATCATATGTCCTACCACATTTGTGACATATGTTTCTTTTTCTCTCGTGAATAACTAATTAATTGCCTTCAGTTAGGAGGCTAATTAACAATGTTTGGATTCAGTCGCCGGCGCCGGCCATGGCTGCCGGAGAAGGATGCATCATCAATTGGATCATGTCATGACCTGTACCTCCGGCCGCCGCAGCCGCCCTCCCTCTGGCAATTGAAGTAGGCGGCGGCGACGGGCGCGCCGAGGCTGTAGCAGGCAGCGAAGTCCCTGGTGTTGAAGTTGGAGCGCCAGCCGGGCGCGTAGATCGACTGCCGCACCGTCTGCCGGAACACGATGAACACCAAGCGGTGGATCCCCGCCGTCGGCCGTGGGCTCTCGTACGCCACCACCTCCGTTCCTAAACATATATATATATATATGCATATCCATTAATTTATATTAGTCAGCCAGAGATTAAGGACAATTCTTCCGTCCTTTAGAAGATTAACATTTTTTCTAGTGTAAAACCTGGCTCCTTCAAGTACTTGGAGTACCTAAAATTTTGTTGGCAAAAGGGAATATTAATTACGCAATACATTATGTGTAGGCAAATCTATGTGGCAATGCCATCATATTATGTGTCGGTGATTCTAGTTTTTTGATAGATCATCTGTAAGCGATTTTAATGCCAACACATTACGCGTAAAGTTTTTCTAAGTTTAAGCTTTTCAGTGAACTGGTTGATTAATTAGTTTGATTTTTATGGTTGGATACTATTTACTCACCTTTACTCGTATCGCCTCCTTCTGGTATGTCGGTCACCAGCCTATATAACCAACAACAATTAATTAAATAATCAGCTATAGGCCTAAGAATATAGTAGTTCCTATAAATAAAGTTATAAAAAGAACTCCTACAAATAAATAAATTATTTTATAAATGTGCCACCAGTAGTCGAGTGAGCCGCTTGGGTGGAATGAGCGCTCAACTATCGATGACTATTCCTAATAATTTTGTGCTTGGCATGAGAAAAAAAGATAGTTGACTTGAAGTATAATATGACATGGATGAAATGGTGAGAAGATAGCTCTAGCTAGCTAGAGGCTAGCATACGTACCAATGGAGGTACTCCCTTTTGGAAGGGTTGCTTGGGCTAGGTGCATCAGGGTCCACCATTACCTAAGTAACAAATCATGGTGCAAAAATTGTTAATAAATCCATGTTATGATTTTTTTGTCATAATTTTAGGAGCGACAAATAACATTGTAATTTAAGCTAAGACTTTTTAGACTTGTATATGATCATTTAAAATTACACTAACAAATCAAAGGAGTGTATATATATAAGCATTGCAGTTGAAAGCTGACTAGCAAAACTTTTTTTTTCCATGTGACCCGATGATAGAGACCGAAGATGTGAACCATCTCCATTAACTTAAAACACAGAGTTGCAAACAACTTAAAACAAAGTTGCATATTGACTTTTCCCGCATTACATAAACGTTATATATAGCATATGTGTTTGTGTGTGCAAATTTGATATGCAGGTGGAGCTAGCGATGTCATCATGACCGGACAACTAATAACATTTTTCTTGATTGATTAATTTTTATAGGTATCGATGACTTTTAATAGTGGAGACGGCAGCGGTGGAGCCCAGACAACCATCCGACCTGATCGGGAACTGGCTCCGCCAATGCACGAAAATGGAGCTGTATGTGTTTGTGTATATATACTCACGAGAGTGTAGAGCGGCCTCCCATCGCGGCCTCCGGTGATCTGGACGTCTGGCTCGCCGGCAACCTGCGACGGCCTGAGCTCCGACCCGCTCGTCATCTCGCGGTGGTTGTAGAACAGCCTCAGCAGCGCCGACGCGCCGAAGTGGTCCACGACGTCGCCGACGATGTTCCCGACGACCAGCGGGTCCCTCGACATGCTCATCGCTGCTGCCGCTAGCTCTACACTTAATGCCGCCGGCGACGAGGACGCTAGATATAGCTAGCTAAGCTAGCTATAGTTAGCTTTAGTTAGCTTTTGTTAAGCTGATCAAGTGCAATGTGATGTGTGGGGTTTGCAGTAAGTGTGTTGTTGGTGGAGAGGGTGATATGTCCTCCTATTTATACCCAGGCCTCACTGGCTTTCTTGGCTCATTCCTATGTTGATTTTGCAGGGAATAATGGAATACTTCTGCATAGATATACAGATAGATATAGTTAGCTAGCTAGCTAGCTATCTATCTTATGGTTCAAAGATGCGAATGCATCCAATCATAATTTCAAAGATCCTGGTATGGACCAGAAATAAACCAAGCGAGATCATCTTGTGATATCATGGGACTTATAATAATAATCACCTCCTTTTATCTAAAGAGTCAATTTATGATCGGATCGGATGGACAATGTGTTGCCAACAAGGAGTCGGTTTCCGATCCAATGGCTTGGGTTTCGACGCGGCGTTGGGAATATAGGATGGATGACATATGCGATTCCTGATGATCCTTGATGAGTTCTTGGGGAATCTACTTTTTGTAAAGATCATCTCAATCCTTTAGGCTTGGATAGCGGCTAGTAGTGGGTGGACAGGCCATTTTTGAAGTTAAAATCTGTGTAATTAAAATTGTGAACAAAATCTTGAGGCTACCACGCCATTTATTCTCTAAATCTGGATCAAATATTGGATGGATGCAATGCACAATAGGAGAGAGAAAAAAAAGAAAGAGATGTCGCTTTTGAAAGCTGTTGACCCATGAGATCACAATTGAGCTTAGTATTGAGCCACGATATATATATACCGTACCCCCAGCAGCAATAGCCTGGTCCATATCCTTCTTGGTTTTCTTTTCTCTCTTGCTTTTGCTTATCTTGACTTTATGACATCACATAGATGTGACTTCAGTTCATTCATATATCTGAACTAAGATTAGTCATATTATTATTATTTTTATTCTCCTCCCCAATGATGGGGGTATTGGATTCTGCTGAAAAGTGGTTGCAGAGGAGAAAACATATATGGGCCTGGTGTATTAGTTGTGAAAGATTTATGTACATTACCAAGACAATTTTATTTTTTGGATGATATACAGTAATAACTTCTACTATTCCCATATCTCAAAATGAAGCTAATGTCCAGCTTGATTTTGGAATGGAGGTAGTATGGAGTATGGACAGAAGACAACTATTTATCTTGGACTCATGATTAAAACCCTAACGCGTGAGTGGAGCCATGCACTCGTAACTCTATATACTACTGGACCAAATGAAACTCCACCATATAGAAAAACAGTTATTTTTGTCAAGGAAGTACTTTACTTTCTACACTATACACAAGGAAAAGGCTAAATTCTAATAGTGAAATTTCTATATATATAGTACTTTGTTCTGATCAAAATGGCAAGTTTGCCTGTTTTATATTAAGAACTTGAAACCTGACAATTTAACCAACATATTTAGCATATAGAAAAATTTAATGAAACATCGGTATATATGGTTATTTTCATGCATAGATGCATGCACCCAATTAACAACCGAGGTGCAGTGCACCTTAACAAAAAGGAGAAGAGTTAAAAGTAGTAAGATCTGATGTGCATTAAGGAGAAAGGATTGTATAGCTAGAGCGCACATGCGTAGCAGATGTCTAACCTGGTGTGTGATGGAAAATTAACAACTTTAACAAAAGTTAGGATCTGTTGCCATGATCGATCACTGAGATATACATATATGCCAAGAGGCCCTGCATGCAGCAGATAGCCAAGACTTACACCATCCTACTGTAAAGTGTTGTGCTTTCCGCGCCTCTAGAAGATATGAGAATTTGTGCTCGTGACAAAAATAATGCTGAGCTAGGTAGGCAAAGCAACCAGGAATAATGGGCTCCAAACCTGTGCTATCTCTTCTTTTCTTCAAAAGGAAAACTATGTTATGCATCATATCTTTCGATTCCTTGGCCCTAGCTACTTTTATTCTTGATCAGTTGTAATATGTATGATCTCCACTATTTTGGTACAATTTTTTTAATGACACAATGCAAAGGTGTGCCTAGCGCGTGTCAACTCATATATCCCAAGATGTGACAGAAACATTATCAATGTTCATTAGTACTACCTCCGTTTAAAAAGACTTCATTTATGGCTATGAAGCTTAAAATGAAGTATTTTTGGATGGTGGTAGTATTAGCCACTAGGGAAATTAAAAGAATTTAGAAAAGATGAATTAAAATCTTGGAACTTCCATGCATGGTAACAATATTCCTGCAGCAATTGTAAGTATTGCAGTTTTCTTGCAAAATCTTTGTAGTTATTCCAGTGATCTATAATGTACTATATATTGACGTAGCATAAAAATAATATATTATTGAACCTAATAAGTTGTGCTTGAGCGAAAAGAAATTCTCTAAACTTTAATGTACTTATGGCTTGCGACAAGATTTTTTTTTCATATGTAGTTAGAGTATCGTCATGATATGATTATTCCGTAAATAAATAACACCTAAATTTTTTGAATTTCAACTATATAGGTGCTTAACGTACGCAAGTTCTTGTTAATTATTTTGAGCTTTGCCGCAGCAATATATATTATATCCGAAGCAATTTTGAATTTCAAGGTTTGGTTTTAGAATTAGATTTAGGGGTGTTTTTTGTCACTTTGTCCAGCTCTCTTTTCATTATGCTAAAAACACAAATAAAAGTCTACCAACAATATTCTTAAATTAAAACTTTAAAATTTAAAACTTTCTTAGTTGATAGCCACCTCTCGGTGCGGTGGTGTAGATGTATGCTTATCAACTAGCTAGCAGTCCCATTGTCTTAATTTTAAACCGTTGTCATAATTTTGAATTTTAAGACTTCAATTTTGAATTGATTTTGGATTTTTTAATCATAGTTTATTTAATTTTCACCATTCGTTTTTAAATTGCTAAGGACAGATATATAAAAGTTTTATCGAAAATAATTATTTTCAGATAAGCCATTATGGCTTATAATCAGCCGTTTCTAGTTAGTTCTTTTTAAAAAAAACATAAGAGCTAGGTTTCCAGTCCAAGTGTCTACTCACACTGTGCAAGCTAGTGAGTTGCAGAGTGTGAACTTTGCAGGTTATTAATATGCCTTAAGAGGTAATCTTAAAGATTAATTGTATCATGTACTAAGTTTTATGAATTTACAATAAAGTGTTCCTATTAAGTTATTATTGATCAATGAGTATATGATTTATTCATGAGATTATCCGTATATGTTACTATTTCTAAATTCTAAATGATCTTTGTCATATGGGAAAAAATATGATTATAAGATCAACTTATCTATTAATTGATGATCATGTCTAATGGATCATGGTATGGAGATACCAAATCAATAATATAAACATGTTTTGAAGAATATATTGTTAGATAGACCCAACATAAGACACTGTAAGGATTATAATATGATATCAGTTAGTCTTAAATAGTGTTGGTATAGAATCCTTGTGCCTAAGATTATCATGGTTCTTAAGTGTAATGGCTTACGTTGGGACTACTGTCACACCCTGAAGTTTTTCCTTCCTAGCCTTAAATTATTTAATAAATTGCCCAAAGAAATTGTGTAAGCTTAACCTAGAGCAAACTCTAATTAATAATCTCATTTAATAAGAGGAAAAGGCTTGGTGGGATTTTTCTTGAGTTGTTCTTGCTAAAATACATCAACTGGATTTTTAGTGAAATTTTCAGAGCATCGGAAATAATTTTAATAATTAAAATTCAATTATCGAAATAAAAGAAAATCCAAAACCTCCTTTTTTTTCTTTTTCTTTTCCTTCCTAGCCGTGGGCCATTTTTGGCCCACCTCGCCCTCGTGCTCGCGCTCACCCTCCCTCCTTGCTGGGCTGGCCCGAAGCCATGGCCTAGCTGCGCCTGTGCACCGCACCCTCTCCAGGTCACCGATAGGTGGGTCCCCTGCCTCCGGCCGACGGAGCCAAAGGCACAACCGCTGCCCGCGTGCCTCTCCTTGCCCCACTCCGCGTAGGCGCTGCAAACGCCGCCCACTCCCTCGCACCATGCCACGAGCAAATCGGGATTCGGTTTTTGAATCCCGCCTCTCTCTCTCTCCCCCCCTACATCGCCAGTGAATCCGTCCCCTCTTGGCCACGTCTGTGCCCCTCCGGCCTTATAGAACTCTTTCTGAGCACTCCTTTCTCTTTTTGCCCATCCACCGTCTCTCCCCGTGTCCCCAAACACCTCTCATACCGTCGCTCGCCGCTCTCCTCCGGCCACTGCTAGCCGCCACCGACCCATGCCACCGCCACTGCCGCACTCACCGAGCTCGTCCGTCCCTCGGCTGCCGCTTGGTCGTCTTTCATCGTTGTCAGAAACCGTCCCTCCTCGGTCGCCGGTGAGCCCTCCATTCCTCTTTTCCTTCGGCCGGCTTTGCTGCATGCCGTGCACCTCCTTTCCCTCTCTAATCTCTAGCGTCCTCTCTCCTAGGTCATGTCGGAGCTCGTCCGCCATCTCAGCCATCCACCTCATCGCCGGTTCACCGCCGTCAACATCACCCGAAGCCACCGCCACCTTCGCCTCGTCGCCGCTGTCCTTGCGCCTTTTTCTGCTGCCGTGGGCCCTCGATGAGCCACCCTTCCCCTCTCTTTCTCTCCGCGGCCTCTCCCTGCACCCGTCGCCGTGCCGGATGGTGGCCGCCGCCGACCATTGGGTTGCGCACGCCGCCGCTCCCCTCTGGCCGTCAGCAGCCGCTCCCTGCCGTCCGATCTGCCCCTCAGTGGATCGAGGCCGTCCGTCCGACCACCCGCATGGCTGTCGCATCGGCGCCATGTGTGAGACACGTGGTGTACCCGTTCTCTGGCCTAGTGGACTTGGTCCACCATGAGCCACACCCCCCTTGCCACTGCTAGGTGGGGCCCGCTTGCCGGTGCCGACCTCCCCTCAGTGACATTAGCCCTTGGTCTTTAATGTGCAATAAATTATTAAGAATTTTTTTGTTTATAGTAAAAACACAGTGAATCTTCTAAAATTCATAGAAAATTCATCCAGCTCTGTTTAAGTCCATTCAAATTATAGTTAATTCATAAAAATGCCTAGAATCTATTAAAACTGGTTTTGGTTCCTGTTTTAGTAGCCTTATAGCCTATGTTTGCTTGTGTGTTTTGTTTGTCGCATAGATTCCGGCAGTTCTGATGCTCTAGTTTACTTTGAAGTTGTTGCAGAGGTCCCAGCAACACAGGAGCAAGGCAAGTCATGTATTCTCGTTGAACATATTGTATTTACTTTGCAAATGTCTCGCTTTCTATTAAATTTGCATTATTTTATAATGTCATGTGAGATGATTCCTATTGTACTCAACCATAGCTTGTTTACCTTGTGTCATTGATAACTTGGGAACTAATATGATTAGATGTTGATTTAGGAAATGCTTAGCCATGCTTGGATCAACTAGCTCACTATGGGAATCTCAGATTTAACTTACAGCTTGGATTACTAATGATGACATTGGACATGTACCACCATGGTATTAATTCAACTAAAACATGCCTAATGGTGGGCTGTGGGCGCATGGTTTTGATAGATGCGCCCATGGCATTTAAGGACCGATTCGCAGGAAACCCTAAAAGAATTACCGTGCGTACCATAAGCCAATGTGGGCAACGATTGGACTTGTAGTATATCTCTTCCTTCTCTGACGTTCCTAGGTGAGGATGGGCATGATGAAGTTGGGTCGGCCCAAGTTATAAGGGTTGATCCTCTTTTGGATTCATCGCGACACAACAGGGGGATGCGTGACTTGGTTTTAAGGGTAGGGGCGAAACCTGCAGTGTGGTGCGCTTGGTTAGGGAGAGTTATGCGAAGCGTCTTGTCACAGTTCCTTTCTGGTATGTCGTGGTGGCATGTCGGCGCATGGAAACGTGTCATGGGGCTTTGTCTTGTGGGTACAGATGTACACCTGTGATCAGAGTAAAACTATTCGAATAGCCGTACCCGCGGTTATGAGAGATCAGCCAAATTCACTGTGATTAGTCTTATCATTAATAATTTGACTTAATGGAACTGGTTTAATTCAGATGTACGGTTGGGCCTATCGCAACGTGGTTTAGCATTGGACAGTGACGATTAATATTGCTTAATTACATCAACAGTTTTATTACTTTCAACTATTGCTTTTAAATATATGTTTTACGCAAAAGAACCCCTAGCCTCCCTTGGAAATACTTGCATCATACCCTCTCTTGGTATGACTTGTTGAGTACAGTGAGTAGTACACAGTCTTGCTCTGTCCTCCCACACCACAGTTGGAGTACTTCTCGGATGAAGGTTACTCAGAGGAGTAGGTTTTGTCGCTACTGTCAACGATGCCCGTGGAGTAGAGTCGCGACGCTACGAGTGTCAAGTCTTTAATTTAAGCTCGCTTTACTTTTCCGCTATATTTGTAAGACTTTTACTATGTTTGTAAGATGTGGATCTATATGCCAACGTTATTGTTTATGTACCCTGGCTAGTGCTGGACATGGATTTAATATACATTCTGCTTGAAATTATGGTTCATGAATTTCTAGGCGTGTCAACTGCTAATGCTACTTCATAACTGGGTAGTTATAAAGGTAGTCTTCCAGTTTTCTATTAGGCATATGGTGGGATGTAAATAATCATGAAGGGATTTGCCCTTCCTATATAATGGGAGAGATATCTTTAGGGCACCTTGATGTAATATATTACGAAACTGCATAGCCATGCCGAGATGACTGAGGTGTTAGTCAGGATTTGAATAATCTAATACAAGATCGAGTCAATGATTGAGTTATTGAGATGATGGCACAAATCTAGCCTTGAATTTGATCGATATCATGAGGCAAAGGGTTTCATACCCCTAGATACAGTAAAGGTTAAGTCAATATGATTTTTATGTCTACTCAGTGGGTCAATACGTTCTACTAGAAGTGGTTGTTGACATGTGGACTGAAAGTGCATTTTTAGATTGCAACTGAATATACATGAACCTAAGGGGTCGTGCACTTAACGGGTTAGAACAGAACAATTGGATGAAGGTCTAATAGTGACTTAATTGGGATAGGAATCTGAGTAGGGCTCATAATGGGTTTTCGAGATATGGTTAAAGGTCCTATATGTTCGGGTGCGAGGGGCCACATAGGTAAGAGACACACGCACGTAAACCCTAGCCACCGCTCTTATTCCCGAGAGTCAAAACCCTAGTCGTGTGCAGGTGCTACTACATCCGTGCACAAAGTTCCTCCCTAGATGTGTGGATTCTCGTAGAGGCATTGCTAATTGGCGTGGGAATGCGAGGATGCAAATAAGCAAGGAGGAGACACTCGAAGGAGATGATCAGATTGCTGAGATCGATTACTTCCTCTACACTGATGCACGCTACGTCTGATTGGTCTGCTCTGACTCTTCTTCTGTTGTTCATGCATCTAGTGGTAACGGTTCATGATTTGTTACTCGCATCGTTTCTAGTTTATGTGGTAGAAATTTTTTGTTTTACGCTATCATAGCATATACTCGTAACCATACATCATCCTTCTTGTCTGTATGACCTGGACATTTGCTATATATAAAGTACAAAAACACATGCATGAGTACAAGTATATGTGGATACTGGTGTGTGTGTGAATATATGCGCCTACCTTATGGTTAAGATGAACACGGCCGGATAGTATCTTGGCTTTCCCAGTAAGCCATGTCAAGTCAATAATTGAGCAAATTAATTAAGTATCAAAACTTATCTTTCGGAGAAGACTAAACATTTTCTTTAGCTACTTATATATCTATTAATCTAGCTACTTTAGAAACTACGTGCATCGATCTTCTTTGATGCGAATCATGCATTATTGCAATAGCAAAGATTATTTTAGCCAGATATACTGATACAGAGGAATGAGAATATATAGTGCTATATTTTGCCAAAAGGAGTGAGAATATGTTAGTGAGACTGAGAGGTAGATGTCGGCATGACGTATAGTCGATCAATTGTTTTTCAATATGTGTATATTCATATTAATTAACGAACTGGTTTTATTCTGCCGTATCATGCCGTCCAGAGGATTTGCATATACGTGCCAATGCAGTTAATACTTAAACTGCATTATTTGTGTTTGCATTTAGAAGTGTTAAGAAACATAGGGTGATCTCATCTACCCGGAGGAATAGGCATGGCGGTTGCCGTGTTTTCTTGCTCCTCATCAACAGAGAAGGAATCACGATGGTTGGTCGCGCCCCTTCCTTCCTCTCGGCGCTCCTCGAGAACCGGCGCGATAGTTCCCACTGTATCCCCATGTATAAATTAAACCTAATGATCAATGAGAATTCACTCCTCTCGCTCAATTCTCTCTTGCTCTCACTTTGAATATGAACACATTATCAGCACTTATCGCTCGCGAAGAAGAGAAGAAGCAAAGGAAATCAAGCGCAAAAGGTACGATGCCTACCTTCGGTTTGATTCTGGATGCCATTCTCGGCCTTCCTTGACGCCATCGCGCTCGCCGTCTTCGCCATCTCCTCCGCCGCACGATGCGGCCGCGTTGGGGTTCCCACACTGCCCATCATGGAGAGCGGCTCAGGATCGGTGGCTGTCGCCATAACCCTCGGTGCCATGTGGCCACCCCACAAGTCGCTACTCGTCCAGTCTTCACTCCGCCCGTCCCCGCCTCACTGGGAACAGGGGTGTCCCGCAGCGTCCAAGTCCAACCATGGATGGACAGCGATGGTGATGCTCGGGAGGGCCCACTACTCGCTCCCGTTGAAGATAGCGTCACCGCCGCTTCCCTTCGTCGTCGTACCACCACCACCAACCCCGCCTCCACCGCCACTGCCATCCCCAACTCCACAGCCGCCAAGGAGAAGCCGCTCCCCCACTCCCACGTCACTGGGCTTCGGCCGTACCAGAACCCTAGCGGCGCGCACGGGAGAGCCGTCCTTCTTCACCTCCTCGTCGTCTCGCCACCACGTCGCAACCATCGCAGCACGCCGACCTGGTCTTCACGCCACTTTTTGCGTCGTTCCCCACAGTTCTCCGAGCCACGCGCTCGCCAACGGCATGGGGGGAACGGTGTACATGCTCGGCCGGTCTCTGACTCTGATGAGGAGTAGGGGACGTCAACCTAGATCCGGCTGGCTTGTCGTTGGTAGAAGTGGTGGTGGTGGCAGCGGGGGACGGTGGCGGCGGTGGAATCGATGGTGGAATCGACGGTGGAATTAGTGCTAGAGCGGCAGAGGAACGGGTTCAGATGCGGGCGTGCCAGTCAGTTTGATTCTGCAACTGGCAAGATATATAAATTGACGATCAAATAGCCGATCGGCTAACAAGCCGATGTAACGATACTAACCGATGTCGATAGAGTTTTGAGCAATCGACTATATATCCGATGTAGATTCTGACACTTGAATAAATAATGATATAAAGGCAATCGACTAATGATAATGTATTCCAGCAAAAATCAATCGACCAATAATGGTATGATAGAATAAATGATGATCCGATAATTGAAGCATATATCGGCTAGAAATCCGATGTCATTAAATCCATATGATTAAGTGATCAATGAAACCTTTGATGCAATCGGCTAATACCAACTTGTATATAATCCTTATAAGTCGATGCAACACTTAAACAATATTTAGATAACTCATCGGCTGAAACCCCGATGAAACAATGATTGATGCCTACTGACTTAAATAAATCTAACTTACAACCACAACTCCATAAGTCAAACCCAATCGATGTAGCATAAGGTTGATAATTGCCTGATAGATTTAAGCAAGCCAATATGACACCGATCAAAGTTGTCATGCATTAAATTTAACTTAGACAGTAAAACCATCAATGAAAAATTTATCACATCAGATAAGATCGGCTAACACCCCGATGAAATATTAGCATGAATCTATCGGCTTAACAAGATTTAGATTATCAACAACAATCTAGTAGGCCGAACCTAACCGATGCAGCACGAGATTGTATATAATAATCTAATACTCAAAAAACTGATAAATCTGTCTAATGTGATGGAGATAATAAATCTATCTAAAACAGCATTGTGATTGTAGAGATATATTGACTAAGCCAGGAGATCAGACCTAACCGAGACAGTCTCAAGTAAACCGATGCGTCTTTAAACATAATGCAATTAAAGATAAAATCGAGATATCAAGTAGGCACAGATACCAACTAAATTAGAGCAATCCAAGAGATTGAAGCGATGCAGTCTTGAACAACACCAATATAGCCGATACAATTGCCAGGGCCGACGGAACTTAGGACTTACCCCTTCATCAGAGATCAAAGCCGATTCAGCCTCACTTCAGGTGCCAAGTTCCACCAATAGTAAGAACCTCGGAAAAAAGAAAGGCGATGCACCGAGAGTAGTTGTATTGATCGAGAGATAGTTTACAATGACCTTGGGTGTACATATTTATACCCAAGGATAGATACTAGTTGTTATTGGACACGGTGTGGTGCCAGACCGGCAGCCGGTGCGGTGGTGGGCCAAAATCCAACCCCTTTTACCTGTTAATTTAGTTTTTTCATTATATGTTAATTTAGATTTTAGTCCCTATATTTTATGTAATTTAGTTAAAACAATTCATTAGTTGTAAATTTTATGTAATGGTTCTTTAGACCCCTGATGTTATATGTTATTTGACATATGTGTTTTATTAAAATACCCTGCTGTACAAAATTTACTAGTTGTCTTAATAAAATGCCTTTTGCATATTATTTAAAGACACACTCTGCTTACTCGCTTTGTTAATTTATAAAATTCTTTAAATTTTGTATTTTAACTTAGCAAATACTCTTAATTATGGATAAAATGATTAAGGGAGGATTTAATGCATGTTAAACTACATATTTTGACTTGGAATTAAAACACATGGAGATGGAGTCCTATACATTGGCCACAATGGTCATAATCTAGGCAGTGAGTATTTCGTCCATCACTAAGCGGTCTACATCTCACGATGATTACCTACATGTGTTATTCGAGAATATGTTTTGAAAATATGAGATTATTTAAAATTTGTATACGCACAAGTTAGTGGAGCCCTAAACATTGGTTGTGGTACATTCCTTGGAATATATTAGCCTAGAGACCATGGTTTAGACAGCAAGTTCATCTTGCCCACTATTAAGAGATCTACTCCATTATTTCATGACTTCGAGATTATCCACATTGTGCCTCCTAATTTTGAATTCTAACTCAATTGTAAGGTCTATCACCTACATTTTTTGAAACATGACAAAATATGAGGTTTTACATTTAGTATTGAGATTACAACATCAATATCATGTTTTATTAATTTACCTCTATAAATTAATAAATTTAATCATGATTGTAAGAAGATGACAACTAAAGAGTTCGATGAACTCGCCCTTGATGGGAGTAACTACCCAACTTGGGCTTTGGATATCAAAATCAATTTTGCTTCTCATGGGATTGATAATATTATTGAGGAACCCAACAATGAGGATCCACCAATTGAGAAAAAGAAATTAAACACTGCCTTTTTCCTACTTAAACTCTATATCCATAAAGATCTCAAGCATGAGTATCTGTTGGAGACGAGCCTGCTTGAATGGAAAGCTCTTAAAGAGCGTTGTGATCAGCAAAAGGAACTTATTTGGCTTGAGGCTAATCATGAGTGGAACCTCTTACATTTCCAGGATTTTAAAACTGTTGCAGACTACAATCATGTTGTTCATACTATTTGCTCCAAGTTGAAGTTTTGCGAAAAAGAACCAACAGAGGCAGCAAAGATAGAAAAGACTCTATCCACTATGCTTCCAGAGGACAGGATACTAAATCAACAGTATCACACCAATAATTTTCGGCATTATTCTTAGCTTATGCACATATTGACTTGGGCAGAAAAACATCATGAGCTTCTGTTAAAGACTGCTCAACAGCGCCCTTCTAGCTCTGCCTCACTACCTGAGGTGCACTACAATGTCAAGAATAACATTGAAAATAAGAAAGAGTTCAAGGGAAATTCTTTGAATAACCCTAAGAATTCAGCTAGAAAACGCAAATGTAACAACAAACGCAAATCCAATAATCGCAAGAAAGGAAAAGGAAAGGGAAAGGTACCACCATCTCGTGGCAATAGCAACAAGCATTGCAACAGGTGTGGATCTGACTATCATTTTCGCAACAGATTGTCGTACCCCAAAGCATCTTGTTCTCCTGTATCAGAAATCCCTCAAGGAGAAAAAGTCTTCTGCGGAACCAAGATATGAAGGACACTTCAATCTTACAAGTGAAGCAAGACCTGAGGTTGATTCTCAGCAGGCTCCTATTGAACCACAGAACAACCTCGCTCTTCTCCCAGAGGATCCCGCTGCACTTTCTACAATATACAACATGCTCATCGAGTACTGCTCAACGGACCCACTTGGAGATTTACTGTAACCTCAGTGTGTTCCACCTAGTGATATCCCGAAATATGTTAAACAATAGTTGTTGTAATAAGTTGAAAAGTACAAACTCCTTATGTTATTGGGTTTTAAGACTTGCTAGTCATTAGAGTATGTACTATTAAACCTCTGTAAAAGTCATACTATGTATTTGATGTTTACCTATATATTGAATAAAGAATTCTTTACTAAGTAATTCTTCTTTCACTATAGATGTCCAAGGATGTAAGTCCGATAGGAGAAGAATTATATCTCGTGGATTGTGATACCACAAACTCTATACTTAGAGAGATCAAATACTTTCAAACTCTCAAGAGGAGAGAAGGTAAAGTTTTGACCATCGCTGGACGATTTCCCAAATCCTCTGATTTTGTATGCACTACATGTGTTATTGGGAAACTAATTTTGGGACCTTCTTATCTCAAAATCAGAGTCGGACCACTTAAATTCCTTGAACACATTCAAGGAGATATTTGTGTCCCTATTGTGCCAACATCTGGACCGTTTAGGTATTTTATGGTTTTAATTGACGCATGTACTAGATGGTCTCATGTGTGTCTTCTCTCAACACAAAACCAGGCCTTTTGCTAAAATAATGTCTCAACAAATAAGGTTGAAGGCAAGTTACCCTGCACATAGGATTCAATTAATCCATATGGACAACGCTGCCGAATTTAAATTTCAAGCCTTCGATGATTATTGCATGGCATTAGGAATTCAGGTTTAGCATTCTGTTTCATATGTCCACACACAAAAATGGTTTGACTGAATCACTGATCAAAAAAATCAAGCTTATTGCTCGAGCATTATTGATGAATTGCAAATTACCTTCATCGTGTAGGGGCCATGCAGTACTACACGCTGCTGACCTTGTCCAACTACAACCAACTACATATCATGAAACTTCCCGAATGCAGTTAGTGTGTAGAAATCCTTCAAGTATTTTTCATTTGTGTAAGTTTGGTTGTGCTGTATACATACCGATCTCACCACCACAGCGTACTGCTATGGGCCCACACAGGAAAGTAGGGATCTATGTGGGATTTAAATCTCCGTTGATCATAAAGTACTTAGAACCCTTAACAGGTGATCTATTTACTGCCCGGTACGCTGACTCTATCTTTGATGAGGAACATTTCCTGGCATTAAGGGAAAACTTCAAGTACCAGAAAGAATGTCAGAACATTGATTGGGATGCTCAAGGTATTCCATCCTCTGATCCACGTACGACTGAAACTAAGCTTCAAGTTCAGAAGATTATACATTTCGAAACTTGCAAATAACCTGCCAGATGCATTTACCAATTACAAAGTTATGACTAAATCTTTCATTCCTGCTCAGAATGCGTCAAAAAGAGTGGAGGTACCAAACAAAACCACTCAACTTCCACTCACTAAAAATAGAGGAAGAAATACAGTCACTAAGAGAGATAGTATTGCTAATAAGCAAAGAAAGATGGTAAATGCAAACCAACCTTTAGTTGGTTCACACCACATTGATACTATATATCAAGCAGATCGTGATAATCTGCAACATAGCTCGGTGGTGCACAATGCTGAGACTAGGAATTCAGAAGACCCTAGATATATTATTTTGGGAAATCACAATGAGTCTATAAGGATTGATGATATTGTCATTAACTACTCTGAAACTGAAGAATATTTTGATAGAAAAGCTATAATTGTCAACACTTATTTTTTCGAACAAATTGTTGATTGCCTCCAAGTTGATCCAGAACCTAGGTCTATAACAGAGTGCCAAAAAAGCTCTGACTGGAACAAAAGGAAGGACACAATTGAAGTGGAATTAGCCTCACTCTATAAAAGAGATGTATTCTCGGCTATTATGCCTACTCCTCGTGATATCTTCCCTGTGGGATACAAATGGGTTTTCGTCCAAAAACGAAATGAAAACAATAAGGTGGTGAGGTATAAAGCAAGGCTAGTAGCACAAGATTTTATGCAAAGACCTGGCGTTGATTTCAACAAAACTTATAACTTTCCAATACTTAATATCATTGGCAGTACAAAATCGTCTATCTATGCAGTTAATGGATGTAGTGACAGCATATCTATATGGGTCACTTGATTATGATATTTACATGAAAGTTCCTGACATAATTGACATCCCGAATCAAAAATTAAATCACAAAATGATTATGTTAAGTTGCAGAAGTCACTTTATGGTTTAAAACAATCGACAGAATGTGGTACAACTGATTAAGTGAATTCCTTTCTCTGAAATGATACACTAAAAGTGATGATTGCCCATGCGTCTTCATTAAAAAAATCCCCCCGCGGGATTTTACATTATCTCAGAATATGTCGATGATCTAAGCATCATTGGTAATACACAAGATATTAATGAAGTACATCATCATTTAAAGACGGAATTTGAGATGAAGGATTTGGGTCAAACCAAATTTTGCTTAGGTCTACAACTTGAGAATTTACCTTCTGAAATCCTTGTGCACCAAGCTACATATACTCAGAAAATATTAGAGAAATTCAATATGAATAAATCATATTCTTCCAAAACTTCTATGGTGGTTAGATCTCTAGACATAGAGAAAGATCCATTTAGACCAAAGGAAGACGGAGAGGATGTTCTAGGACCTAATTTTCCATATCTCAGTGCTATAGGTGCACTTATGTATCTTGCAAACAGTACTAGACCTGATATTGCTCCTACCAAACGCCATTGGACTGGAGTTAAAAATGTCTTCCGATACCTTAATGGCACAAGAGATATAGGACTTTTCTTTAAAAGGAACCAAGATCCGATTTTAATTGGGTATACTGATGCTGGCTATCTATCTGATCCCCACAATGCCAGATCACAAATAGGATTTGTATTTTTACAAGGTGGAATTGCTATTGCATGGAAGTCTTCTTAACAGACTATAGTAGCCACATCCACCAACCATTCTGAAATAATTGCATTATATGAGGCATCACGTGAATGTGTATGGCTTCGCAGAATGGTTAACCACATATTAACATCTTGTGGTACCGGTTCATTAGAATCACCTACCATTATCTATGAAGATAATGCCGCTTGTGTTGTTTAGATGGAAACTAGTTATATTAAGAGCAACATCACTAAGCATATTGCTTCTAAATTGTTTTATCCTAATAAGCTTCAACAAAATGGAGAGATAAACATCTTGCAAACTAAGTCATTTGATAACCTTGCTTATTTATTCAGAAAATCTTTACCATACTCCATATTCTTTAAATGTGTCAAAGGAATTGATATGAAACGACTTAAAATTTGCAGGATTTAGGGAGAGCGTCTCTCTCTAAAAAATAACCTATCTTCATTATATTAAACTCTTTTCTTCATATGAGTTTTGCCCTTTATGTTTTCTCATTCAAAGTTTTTAATGAGGTAATATCAACATAAGTTATATGTCTTATCATTCTACTTTTTCCCACTAGGGTTTTTAATAAATGATAACTACAGACATCCTACTATTTTGGACAATACTATGAGTTTTACTCATAAAAATCTAAAAATAGCTGATAATGTATCATGGTTTTTCTCCTTATTTTTTTCCATTGGGTTTTTGAGGAGTTTACCTAATACACCTACTATACTAATTATGATTCTAAGATTATCTTTATAGATATCTAGAACAATAAAAGAGCAATGATCAAAGGTTGGATTCGATCAAGGGGGAGTGTTAAGAAAGATAGGGTGATCTCATCCTCCTGGAGGAATAGGCATGGTGGTTACCGTGTTTTCTTGCTCCTCATCGACAGAGAAGGAATCGCGATGGTTGGTCGTGCCCCTTCCCTCCTCTCGGCACTCCTCGACAACCAGGGCGATGGTTCCAAACCATCGCGCCCCTACGGTTCCCACCATATCTCGATGTATAAATTAAACCTAATGATCAATGAGAATTTACTCCTCTCGCTCAATTCTCTCTCGCTCTCACTTTGAATCTCAACAAGTAGGACCAACCATTGACCAAACTAACACACGCAGATATGGCGACCCATTATTAATGTTCCTTTTCATGGAAAGAGAGGGGAGCATTTGCAAAACGGATATGCTTTCACTTAGGCCACTAATTAACTACTACTACATCTTACATATTAACTTTTTGTTTCAAAATATAGCAAGTTTTAATCATATAACAAGTACTGGTTTATTCCAAAATATAGTAATTTTTGGTTATATAACAAGTGCTAGTTCAGATATATAACGAGAAGTTATTTTATTTTGGGGCAGAGTAATACTGATTAATTAATTAAACATAATACCAATTAACTACCTATTAACTTAATAAAAACTAGTATTCCCTCCATTTCATATTATAAGTCGTTTTGATTTTTTTTAAAGTCAACCTTCTTAAAATTTTGACTAAATTTATAAAAAAATATAATAACATTTATAGCACTAAATTAGTTTTATTAAATCTAACATTACATGTATTTTGATAGTCTCTTTGTTTCATGTAAAAAATATTGCTATATTTTTTATAAATTTGGTCAAAGCTAAAGAAGTTTAACTTAGAAAAAGTCACAACGACTTATAATATGAAACGGAGGTAGTACTAAACTACTTCCAACGAGGCCTCTTCATCCGTGGCTTCGCCTAATCGCCTCCATGCTGTTGGCTAAGCTGACTGCCTGATATGTGTCTATGTGTTCTCTGCCTTTGCCTCCATCCAACTTGTCCCATTGGTGCTGTGATCATTGAGTATAGGCATACAACTACAATAAGAAATATAAAATGTTGCTAAAGATGGACATTACTTATGTTAGATTTACATGTTGTGTATTCGAGCTAACTATATATCACAATAATTGAGTCGTATTTATTAGGATTATATAGCCATATATAGGATTGTATTGTGTCTTTGTATTTCTTGCATTTCTTATATATTCCTCTAATTGAAGATCCTATATTTGTATTAATACATGGTTACCCCCACACACACCCTCCCCCTATTCCCACCTTGGGTGAGAGGTGTTTCCCCTGATACATTCTACATGAACCCGGATAGTAATGTGCTTCTTCATGATCCACAGGATCCTCACCTTGACTTAATCATGCACATTTTCTGCTATGTGAAAAGCACCCTCAATACTGGCCTACACATCGGCATCGGTCCTATTCAGTCCTTGGCCGCATAATCAAATGCTGATTGGGCTTATTACCATGATTCATGGCACTCCATTTTTGGCTAATGTGTCTTCCTCAGTGACAATCTAGTTTCTTGGTCTTCCAAGCACCAGATGATGGTCTCCTGCTCCGGTGCTAAGACGGAATATCATGCAGTGGCTCATGCTGTTGCTCAGTGTTCCTGGCTGCGCTAGCTCCTACATGAAATGCATGTTCCGTTCACTTTGTGACAATTGTCTATTACAACAACTTAAATGTTGTTTGTATAACAGCCAACCTAGTGCATCATCATCGCACGAACCACATCGGGATTGATCTCCTTTTGACAACATTGTTCTTGCAATTTTCTCTCATTTGCATTGCAGTGATCATCAACCGCACGTCACGGTTGGTATGGCATTGTTTGTGGTGTAACGATTTGATGGTGTCCTAGACTTGTTCTAGTTAGTACCGCTTCATCAACGTAGTATTCGATCAAAGCAAGATTTATCCCCCTTACAAGAAAATTGGGCCACGAGTGACAATGTAATTAGCCGGCTTATCCCCCACCATGTCGGTCGCCACCACCACCACGCTAGCTATCATCTCCGGTTCAGTCCCTACCTCCAACTTTGACTCCTCGGCTGGCCATCAACTCGGGCTCCACCGTGTTGGACACCACCTCAGGCATGTTGGCTGCCGCCTCCTCCACGTTGGCCATCGACTTAGCCACCACCTCAGCTGCTACATCAGTCCCCTCCTTATCACGCTCTGCCAAGCTAATCGCCTATGCCTCCATTTCCACTGCCCTCGCTCTCGTCGTCACCGTCGCCGCTACTATTGTCCTCATCCTCCTTGAAGCCCTGCTTCGGCGGCGTGGCGTTAAAGAGCTCATTGTTGGTTCCCCGTTTTTCAGTAGGTGGTCGTGGCGGCGTAGGGGAGAAGGAATCCTTGTCCGTGGACTCCTCTTGATGCCCCGACTCACCGCTGTTGATGATGTACTAAGATTTTCACGGCGAATCCATGGTTAGCTGAAACAGAGAAGAGAGAAGTGTGGCGAGAATAGCCACACTGCCTTGAATTTATTGGAAATAGGTGGAGTGAGAGGTGAGAAAGTGTGGAGTGGTAGTGGAGGATCCGCCCAGCTCCCAGCGATTTGGCTTCCGAGAAGTTCCTTGCAAATTACCGAGGGAAATGATAGTAGTTAAAGTAGTGGCACGATAAAGATGAAAAGACATAACACAAGATAAGCAGTTAAGAGCACTGCCTAGGGAAACACGTTTACAGATGCAGGCCATGTGTAAATTCATCCATTTTTGTCGGCAGTTTTAGAACACCCAATTGTGAAAACCCCTTTATCACAGGCGACCGCTTAGGATGGCCGCCTTTTAAAATCGATGTATTTATATAGGAGGTCATCTTAGGTGGCCGTCTATGATAATCTGTTTATATGGACGATCCTTGACCCTCTCCCTAATGAACGTAATGCAGACTGTTTGTTTTGGCTGCCAGTGTAATTAAGAGTAGGAGAGTGAAAATCATTTTTTAAGTAATGTTGATGAATACAAAAAATTAAAAGCGGCCTTCAAAAGCCGTTGATACATTTAATTATGTTGTTTTATTTAAGAGTGATCGATACGTAGGGGAAAAAAGTACTAGCGGTGCTGATTTATTCCAAGATACATCTTTCATATAATTAGAGCGAGTGCAATCAAATGATGTAAGCAGACTGTATAAGTTGTCGCATCGTATTTGTACTTATGTTGATGAAGGGAAAGAAAAACATATTACAGATTTGTAGCCAGCTACAGCATGGGCTCCAATAATATATGAGAGAATGATGGATTAGGTATTAAGGTTGTGTTTTTCCTTCACCTTTCTAACTCACCTTCTTTGTTTTTCATACATATGCTTTTCAAAATGCTAAACGGTGTATGTTTTATAAAAATTTTCTATATAAAAGTTGTTTTAAAAAATCATATTAATCTATTTTTGAAAGATAGCTTAAGGTAGCTTTTGAATTGACACATTTACCAAGGGTAATTAACCACGTGCTTCTTATAGCTAGCTGGAGGCAATTCACGAAGTTACCTACAGCTGGAGGCAATTCACGACGTAGTGACCCTTTCATAAATTAATTAATCCTAATATGGTGCCAGTGTGGTGGGTTGCACTTTTTTCTTTTGTATCAAGTACTAAATCTGCCCTTTCTCGTTTTCTCTGTAAATTGATGTTAAGTGTATGCAAAATAATGGTGATAATTGAGTTTGTCAATATGAAAATTGGCCAAGATATTGATCGATTTAAGAAATTATTGATTTGATATGGTACTCTGTGAGTGAGATCGAGATAACTAGACACGTGATGGCAGTCCGATCTGTGTTGTACTTGTTGTCAAAGGTCAAAGAGAGACAATGTGGTTAGATCGAACGTGCTCGAGAGGATATTGATTGAGTATTTTCATTGTTACGAGTACTTCAACTGTTTATGCCCATTACAGATACTGGGTTGACACAATTTGAGTCTAAGTTAAGGAAGAAATTGTGTTTGAAAAATGATTTTTGTTTTATTTGTTCATACCACTACTTAAAAAATGATTTTTTCTTGCGTCATACCTTTTAATTCGTTGGCGGATGAAAAAAAACACTAGTGAAAATATGGCTAGAGGTTCCTAGTCAGTGACCGTTGTCGTCTTAAGATGTCCACCTACAAAAATAACTCTATTTTTATGGGCGAACTCTTAAGTGACCTAGAGCGAAAATTGATTTTCCCTAGAGGGAATTAAAGAGCACCGCCTGTATAAAAACTATACTCCAAGTCCCCACGCCCACACCTCGACTGTTGCCCCTACTCTTCTCCTCCCTCTCCCTCTCCCTCTCCCTCCTCCTCCTTCCTTCTCCTACCACACTAGCGCCGCTTGGAGTCCACAGGCGCATGCCCCTCTCTTCCTCCCTCCCCATCGGTGGCGGCAGTGGAGCTCAGGCGAGGCTCAAAGGCTGTGGCGGATCTGGCAGCGGCGACACGCGGGCAGCAAGCCGCAAGCAGTAGTCCGGCAACAAAGACTCGCTCAAGTGGCAAGGCACAGGCGGTGGATCTGGGGGTGGCGACCAAGATCCATAGCCGACCCCTCCCTTCTCCACCACAATGGTGCTGCACGAATGCACTGAATTATGCTTCGACGAGGCATGCACCGTCTGCCTCTTTTTTTCTTTGTATTTTTTCTTCCCATTCTCTTCCAGATCCATGTTGGTATGATGAAGATGATTTGATTTGCATTTTGTGTTTAATATGTGGAAATGAGAAGCAAGCTACGATTGCTAGGGGAGCAAGGTTTCTAGAATTTTTAATTTTTTTGCTGAAAATATATAGCGCTAGCGGCCGGCTTAACCTCAGTGCTTGCGAAAATCGATTTTTAGCAAACGGCCGGCTTAACTAAGCCACTTCCGAAAATCAATGTTCGCTGGTGTTGTAGGTCTGCTTGTGAAGATTGTCAATTTTTTCACTAGTCTTTGAACGCAGGTGAGGCTTCCGACCACCAGCGAAAATGTGTTTTGACCGTCAGGGATTGCTGTAAAATAAAAATGTGTTTTGATTATTATTTTATGATGAACAATTGACATATGAGATAATTTTTTTGACATTTCGAGATTATTGGCAAAATTGGTGTTTTGCTGTCTGTGTGGTCTGGTCAAACCGACATGTGTTGCACACGGTCAAACCGTCGGCTGACTCTGTGTCGGTGTCAGATTTGGGTTGTTTATTTGGATAGTCATGATTATCTTGTGATTATGACTTCTAGATGATTTCTATGCGTATGTAATATTGTGGTGTGCTCAGATATGGTTTCTTGTTTGATTCATGTGTAAGTGTGTTTTGATGCCTCAGGAGAGTGTTGTCGGTGATGGATCAGGAGTCAACTTGGGAGAATAAGATGGCGTCCGAATAATCAAGATATCATGTAGGATGTTTAGGCTAAAGAACAATGTACATGGTTGGTGAAGATTCCATGCGACATACGATAGGGAGATTGTTGTGCATATGGAATGAGGAGTCAAATTTGGAAAGAGTCCAAATTTGGGAAGATTGGAGTTTGAATTGTCATTGGATAAGTTTGTTTCTTGTACGAGACGGTTCCTAGTCGATTAGGGATTCTTATACAAGTTAGGTTCGTGGCTTTAGGCTACCTACCTTAGGTATAAATAGAGAGGGTGTTCAGGCCTCCCGGTATCGTTTTTGTGTGAGTTAAGTTTAGAGAAAAGTTAGGGTTTCAAGTTTAGTCGAATTTTGTGAGAGGAGTGTTGTTATAGTTTATAAACATGAATAGAAGCAATAAAGTTCAATCTACTTTCAAGGGATCTTAAATTTGTGTTTGCTTAGATTCGGCGGTTACATCGGCGGAATACCGACGGTCAGACTAGCGGCAACTCATTGGTCAGACTGGCGGCTCCACGGTGATTGGATCGGCAGCGGCAATAGGCGATGGCAGCATGAAGGGTGGTCAGACTGACCAATCTACACCGGTTGGACCAGAACAATCAGGCCTGATCGACTGATCTCCATCAGCTTCGAGGGTAACTTTTATTTCCGCTAAAAGTTTTCGGTTTTTGGTGTTCCTACCATTCAACCCCCCCTCTAGTAGGCTTAGTTATTCATGTTCGATCCTACAATAGGTATCAGAGCCTTGTTTTATTCTTTGGATCTTTACCAATCTTGAGTTTTAGCCATGGCAAATAAGTTTACAGCTAAGCCACACAATTTTTGGACTTGATTTTTCTTAATTGTGCAAAAAGATGAAAGCTTATATTATGACTGAGAATTATGATATTTGGCTAAAAATTGCAAATCCTTATGAAATTCCTCATCAGATTAATGTTGCTGCTAAACTGAGTTCAAAATAATTTTACTTATTGGAATTCCTCATTCAGATTTTGATCGTGTTTCTTATCTTGAAACTATTGATGAGATTTGGATACCTTTAACTAAATTTCATCACGGAACTTCGCAGTTTTTAAAAAGGATTACATAAAATTTGAGATGAAAACTAGAGAGTCTTTGGATGATTACCTTGCACACTTTAATAAAGTTTTGAGCAATATTAGATTTGTTGACGCATCTTATGATACATACTATTCTCAATCTGAGGTTTCTCGTCACTTTTTGAACGGCGTTGATACTTCAATTTGGGAGATGAAAGTTATATCTATTCTGGATTCTATTGACATGTCCACTTTGACTTTAAATTTTCTTTACACTAAACTCAAAACTCATAAGATAAATATTCTTTCTTGCAAAGTTGATTCTAAGTCTAGTGACTTGGTTTCCTCTTCATCTTCTTTTGATGATGGCTCTTCTTCATTGGCTCCTACTGTTTTTTCTACTATTAATGCCATGTCCGATGATTAACTCGAGCAACTCGAGTAGGAGGATTTGGCTTTGCTTATTAACAAGTTGTCTCGAGCTATGAATAATGTCAGGCTTAGAAAAAGAGGACGCCGAGTTTGGTGTTTCGAATGTGAAGAGCTAGATCACATCCGTTCGCACTGCCCCAAGCTTGGGAGAACCAAGAAGGATGACAAAGGAGACAAGTTCAAGGACGATAAGCCAAGAAGTTCATTCAAGTAAAGAAATCCAAGGAATCTCTCAAGAAGGTGTTGAATCAAGTATATGTAGCTTTTGAGCCTTCAAGTAATGTAGATCTTGATAGTGATGGAGACGATGACAAGGGAAAAAACATCTCAAGCGTATGCTTCATGGCTCATGTAAATAAGATTTGCTTCATGGCTCATGTAAATAAGATTCAGATTGTGAAGACTATGAGGTAAATCCCCCAAGAGAATTTTTTGAAGAAGTTATTTTGACTTTTAGCTCCAAAAATAAAAGATGTGAGAAGATCACTAAAAGACAAGAATTTACAATTGAATCTCATAATTCTCAAATTGCTAGATTAATATCTCTTATTCCTGATGATGATGATTGTAATAACTGTTTTGTAGTAGCGTACGGAGGTATTGCAATAGATGTAAAGAACTTTGTCGGTGCTAGATAGCTAGACTCACGGAGTTAAAGTTTCAAATCGTCAAATATATTATGTAGGACACTCATGGCATATGTTTATATGGAAAATGAGTCAAAATTTTAAAATATTAGATAACGAATTAGAATAGATGTGTGAAGTAGGAACCCTAAAATGTAAGTTTTGTGGTTAGGAACTTAGGGTATATGATTGAATGGTAGATGAGATAGAAAAATAAAAAGAGACCGATTATACAAAAATATCAATAGATCAAATCCCATAACTACTGCTGGTTTTTTTAATGGAAATATGTAGTAGAAACATGGATAGGTGCTGATTCAGAACCTGGCATAGCCGCCAATTTTTTCAATCGACACCCAACAGGGAGAACCAATGACCCAAATTCATTGGTATCGGTTCCACAACCGTCACCTATAAGACTTATAGGTGCCACTTCCATATATGGAATCAGCACCAATGGGAATGAACAAGGCCAAAAAAAAGAACCGGCTCGGCTCGAATCAAGCCGAGCCGAGTAGAGCAAGCACTGCAAAAAAATCAAACAAGAATCCCACCACCGGCCACCATAAAAAAAATCACTAAATCCATGATAAAGATCCACCATCCAAGCATATTCACAAATCAAAATCAACCAAAATTAGGTAAAAAAAACTAACCAATCTAAGGCGGTGATGACGACGCCGGCCCAGAGCGGTAGGAAGCCATGGCCGAGTACTCATTGCGGCAGAGCTTGGCGAGGTGTCTCCCCGTGATGACGCCTAGGCATGCGGCAAGGAGATGCACCAGGACGCCCAGTTCTTGCCATCTTGTCCTCTTCGAATCCATCCCCATCCGGACTATGCACCTGCACTGCAACTTGCAAGATGAAGAATCAAGAAGACGAGAAGGAAGCAATTGTCTTTACAACAGGAATCAAGCAGAAAAAGAGGAATGGCGGCTGACCTTGGAAAACAACGACGATGAAGTGAACAGGTTGGAGCTTGGATAGGAGGAAGTGTGTGGGGGGGGGTGGGGAGCGGTGGGGAGGATGAATGGTTGCATGGAGATCTCGCGGGAGAGGAGGGGCAATCGCCTTTGGAGAGGAGGAGTGGAGCTGCATCGATGGAGAGGAGTGGGGTCGCGCTGGTGGAGAGGAATCTGGCCGTGCCAGCGAAGAGGAGGAGGGGAGCCACGTTGGCGGAGAGGAGGAGGGGAGCGGTGCTAAGTCGGAGCTCCCCAATGCGCGAGGAGAGAGAGGATGGCGCGGTAGAGGCGCGCCGGTGGGGAGAGAGGAGGGCACGATGGACCAGGGTGTGCGTGGAGAGAGGAGGGGTGAGGGGGGGAGAGGAGAGGAGTGGATGAGGGAGCGTGAGCAATGGATAAGGGTTAAAATTTTCCATTCGGCCTCGATTGTCAGTTTAGATCGGCTCGGCTCTTGACTTAGATTGGCTCAGCTTTTTTTTTTGCAGGTATCGTTTTTTTAAACCTATAATATATTATAGGTGTCGGTACTTGTAAAAAACTGACACCTATACAATTGGTGTCGGTTTATATATATATATATAGAATCGGCACCTATAATTGCTCAAGGCTGCCGATTCTATATTGTTCTATCCTACAGAGGTGGGGAACAGTCAAATATGTGCCTATTTTAAATGAACCGTACCTATTAGGAATTTTGTAGTAGTGATTGTATCCCCGACATGTGTCATAATGCACACAGCTAATGAGTCATCAATGAAATAAAGAAAAAAAGTGGTGGGACAAATCTCCAGCTAGCTACCTTTAAATAATAAAAACAGCCGAAAGGCTAAAATAACCACATAGATTCTAACAAGTAAGTCAATATATGTTACGTCACTTATAACATATATTGACGGTGCAGACGATGACGGTGCAGGTGGAGGAGGCGGAGGTGGAGGAGCCGGTGCAGGCAAAGGAGAGGGTGCAGGCGGAGGATACGGAGGTGGAGGAGCCGATGCAGGCGGAGGAGACGGAGGAGAAGACGCCGCTGCTCGCCCGGGAAACATGATGTACCGCTTGCACCATAGTATAATGGCGTGGGTTGTGTCTCCTAGTTTTGTCTCCCCGTCTCCTCCAGGGATGTCCAGCTCGAGATCCTCGAACCCTCGTTTCACCAATTCAACTTTGACCCTTGAGTACCCAGGTGGAATCGGTCTGCAATGGTATGTCCCTGAAGGGTCCACTGGTATGTCCATGCCTGACGCCACCTTTTGCAATTTACAAGACATATATCATAAAAACTACGAGCATAGCTTGAGTGATATGTTCTTGAAGAGACTATGCAGCTCACAAGGTGCCCGCCGCATGATTTCATCTACGGGGTACGATGGGTCATCGTGAGCTGGCCCTGCTGCACCTTCTATGCCCTGTTCTCCTGCTTGCCCTATAGAAGCACAGCTGCTGCGATTGCCTAAGGGGCTCACCATGACTGGAGGGACATACGGCTGCACCGTCTGCTAGCTCTGTCGTTCCGCTAGGCGTTAGTCCACCCGTCGTTTCACCTCCTCTTGCATCCTTATGTCCTGCAGGACGACCCTCTCCTCGAGATATCTTAATTTTGCCTCGGTATCCCTCTTGCTCCTCATCCGACTCTTGTAAGTATGGCTATCCTCTTGAAATCCGTATTTCCAAGCAACCACGCCTTTTCCTCGTGTTCGTCCTGGATGCTCGAGATTCTGTAGTGAGAGCGTAAGCTTGTCTTTCTCTCTGTCAGGCTTGAATGTTTCCTGAGCAGACGCCTCCACTGCTTCCGTAGGTCGGCTAGCTGCTTCGCGGATCACATCACCGAATACAAGGGAGCCATCAGTGGGATCGAGTGTTCCACCATGAGCATAGTACCAATTTTTGGAACGTTCAGGCCAATTCGTTGTGGCCGGCTCAATACCCTTTTCTATCAACCCGGCTTCCAGTTTACCCACTTGGGGATTGCCTTCTTATAGCCACTTGACCCTAGCCGGTGATGGTACTGCTTCTTAGCGGCATTGGCTTTATTCTTTTCTATTTGTGCTTGCCCGTGCTGGGAGGTCTTGTATGCGACAAACTCATCCCAATGATCCCTCAACTTGGTGAATTTATCGAAATCAGGTGTCAGACCCTTCAGGACGTATTTCTTGTACAGAGCTGACTTGTACTTCTGGAACTATTCAGCCATTTTCTTCATCGTCCATTCTTTCAATCTTGACTGATCTGCCTCGGGGACCATGCAGGTCTCGAGCATGGTGGTCCACACCATATCTTTCTTCGTATCTGCAAGATAACTTTGGTCATCCTCGGCTGACCTTGATTGACGCCAGTGCACTGTGCTAATGGGCACGTGATCCACACGACCCAACCACTGTGTCCCACAAACTTCCATAGTATACCGGCTGGGGCTACTGGTTCGTCATCTGGGGCTACTGGTTCGCCGTCTGGGGCCACTTCACTAATAATGTGTCTGCCCTCTAGCTTCCTCGCAGCACCTCGTTGTCCACGTGCCCTCTTCTCTCTAACGGTCGGTTGCCTTTCACTTTCCTCTTGGTTTGTGCCCTCGTTTCCCTCCTCGTTTAGGTATTGGTTGGGGTCCTCTTGCTCCTCATCCGCCCAATATTAGCTGCTGCCCTCTGCGATCTCATCCATGAGGATCTGTTCATCATCGCGATTTGTCATCTATTCGTTACATTAACTAGTACACATCAACTAAGAGTATATTGTTATACATATATTGACATTGTTGAGAAATACGTACGAGGACCAGTTAATTAATTGTTATACATGCAACCTACGTGCATATGTCATATATATATATATATATATATATATTGACACACATATAGATTAAACACAAACAAATTAGGTCTACAATCTCATGAAATAAAATAAAACTGCGTCCTAACTTTTTTAAATCGAAAAAAACATGTATACAACAATATGAAAAAAAAATAAATTGAAAAAACCAATGACATACACCCTACATTTAATCAAAGATAATCACAGCTAATCTCATTGGCATATAACCTATGTATTTATTGGTCCATTAAAGCATATAATTAATTGGAGAAATTATTTGAAATTTTATTTAATAGGCAAAACATACATGTTATGATTTATCATTAATTTACTAATCATGTTATTCTTATCCATTGGAATATTTCTACAGCTTTGTTATGTTCACCCACAATATAGCTAAGTAATTAGACTAAAAACTCATCCAAGTGTGTTAACAAATTGGAAAAAAAACATCGAGGTATTTCAAATCAACGGTTTTTAAAATAGAATTTTCTACCATATAGAGATTAAATATATTTTTCCACAAATACATGTTGTTAAACTAGATCTATAATATAAATATCAAATATCAAATCAACGGTCTATAAACATTCACATTTTAAAATATTTCAAAATTATATATCCAAATTGTGATTTTTGTTGTATTCCTTTAATATTAAAAAAGAAGAAAAATAGTATAAATGATATTGTTGAGAAATACGTACGAGGACTAGTTAATTAATTATTATACATGCAACCTACGTGCATATGTCATATATATATACAGGGATGCGCTAAAACAAGCCCAGTGCATGGTATACTATGTCTATATATATATATATATATATATATATATATATATATATATATATATATATATATATATATATATATATATATATAGTTTGCCATACACCAGGGAATTAACTTGCCTCAGTTTTGCTTGGAGTTATTGGGGCCACTTAAGCTTGAGCAACGACGGCGGTCAGCAGCTGCTCCACGTATGACAAAGAAATAAAAATTTAGTTAAAAGATGTACAATAGTCGTAAGTGAAAACATTAGACTTGGAGATGATGGAATTAGTATAGTTCAGCCCTTTCTTTAAGATGGAAATTAGAAAAAAAAATTGAATCAATATTGAAAAACAAAAAAAAGATGTGCAATATTATATTCAGTGTATCCACATGAAGAAAACATGAAAACTATTGCAAACAAAATGGAGGTTAGATTATATCATTAACAATGTACAACTGGATTTAATTTAGTTCATCTATGATTAATCTACACATCATGCTTGCATATCTACATTGAAAACATATACATATATATACCACGTTCTCGTACGTTCGGTCACGTTCGTTCTATCGTTCGGTGATGTTCTATCGTTCATGGTCACATTCGTTCTATCGTTCACGTTCTAAGAGTATATCGTTCGTTCGATCACGTTCGTTCTATCGTTCGTTCATTCGTTCAATCGTTCGGTCACGTTCTATCGTTCATGGTCATGTTTGTTCTATCATTCACATTCTATCGTTCGTTCGGTCACATTCGTTCGTTCTATCGTTCGGTCACGTTCTATCGTTCGTGGTCATGTTTGTTCTATCGTTCACGTTCTATCATTCTATCGTTCATTCGGTCGCGTTCGTTCGTTCGTTCATTCGTTCGATCACGTTCTATCGTTCATGGTCACGTTCGTTCTATCGTTCAAGTTCTATCGTTCTATCATTCGTTCGTTCTATCGTTCGGTCACGTTCTATCGTTCGTGGTCATGTTCGTTCTATCGTTCACGTTCTATCGTTCTATCGTTCGTGGTCACGTTCGTTCTATCGTTCGTTCGGTCGTTCGTTCTATCATTCGGTCACATTCATTCTATCGTTCAGTGACGTTCTATCATTCGTGGTCACATTCGTTCTATCGTTCACGTTCTAAGAGTATATCGTTCGTTCGGTTGCGTTCGTTCTATCGTTCGTTCGATCGTTCGGTCACGTTCTATCGTTCATGGTCACGTTTGTTCTATCGTTCACGTTCTATCATTCGTTCGGTCACGTTCGTTCGTTTTATCGTTCGGTCACGTTCTATCGTTTGTGGTCATGTTCGTTCTATCGTTCACGTTCTATCATTCTATCGTTCATTTGGTCGCGTTCGTCCTATCGTTCGTTCGTTCGTTCGTTCTATCGTTCGATCACGTTCTATCGTTCACGTTCTATCGTTCTATCGTTCGTTCGGTCACGTTCGTTCTAACGTTCGTTCGTTCTATCGTTCGGTCACGTTCTATCGTTCATGGTCACGTTCGTTCTATCGTTCTATACATCGTTCACGTTCGTTCGTTCACGTTCGTTTGTTCACGTTCTATCGTTCGTTCACGTAGCGCGGGTGGTGGCTGCGCCATGGGGTACGAGCGGCAACGCGGGCAGGCGCATGGTGCCGACGGCGCCCCGGGCAGGCGCGGAGTGGCGGCTGCGCGATGGGGTGCAGGCGGCGCCACGAGGTGGCGCAGGGTGGCGGCGGCGCTGTGGCGTGCCGGCTGCGGCGCGGGGTGGCGCAAGGCGTGGCGGCTGCGCCGCGGCGTGGCGCCGGCGGCGGCGTGGGGCGTTGCGGCGGCATGCATGGCAGTGGCAGCCGCGCGCGAATGCGAGAGTGATCGAGGGAGACATAGAGAGAGAGGAGAAAGGACAAGCACAAACCTCGGCTACAGCACGGCGGTGAGGTCGGCGACGATGTACGACGACGGAGACGACGAAGACGACAGCGGCGGCAGAGGCGGACGATCGGCGATGAGAAACCGCTAAGTGTGGATCGGGGGAGAAGACGATGCGCACACCTATTTATAGTCGGGATCTTTAGTCCCGGTTGGTGGAACCAACCGGGAAAGATATCTTTAGTCCCAATTTATGGAATCAAGCGGGACTAATGATCTTATTTTTAGTCCCGGTTGGTAGCTACCAACCGGGACTAAAGATGTCTTTAGTCCCAGTTGATAGAACCAACCGAGACTAAAGGTAATTTCCCTTTGTTTTCAAAATTTCTTTTTGTTCCGGCTATAGTTAACAACCGGGATTAAAGATTAAAACATTTAAATGGCATATGTCTGACCTAAATAGTTTAAAATTATTATTAAATATAAATAATCACATATAAGTAACATATGACCTATTTAAATAGTTTAAAATTGCTTTTACATTTAAAAAATATATATAATTAACATATGACCAATTTAGATAGCTTAAATCTTCTATTACATTTTGATAATGATATATAATTAAAATATGACCAATTTAAATACTATTTAAATAGTAATAATCATATGTACATAACATATGACCTATTTAAATAGTTTAAAATTGCTAGTACATATATAATTGTATTAATAAAAAACACAAACATTGCATGGCCTTCAATACATTATAAATAATTTGCATCGTCCATACAACAACCTATGTCACTGTTTTCCTCACATACTTTCTCCTCACTAATGTTCCTTCGCTATGATCGTTGCGTGAGTAAGGGGTGTCCACCTTTGATAGGAGGATGCTCGGGTCAACCGTCACCGCGAACGGAGGTTGCCCGTCAAACTAATCATAATCTTCATCAGTTTTATCCTTGACTCCGACGATTTTCCTTTTGCCTGGGAGAACCACATGGCGCTTTGGCTCGTCGGGTCCTTTACCCTTCTTTGGTTTGCTAGACATGTCCTTCACGTAGAAAACTTGTGTTACACCAATGCAAGAATTGCGTCGTACCCAACTTTTTGTGCCACTGTTCGTAACCTGGGTACAACGAAGTTTTGTGGTCCGCTAACATACGGTCCAATTTTTGGACCTCCTTCTCACTTTCGCAGCCGTCCTTTACGTCCCGCAACATCTGACCAAGATCATCTACAGCGTCGTTATTTTCAACAGTTCCGTCCGCCTCGCTTCCTGGATTTTCTTCAAATCCACCGTATTGAATCGCCCAGTCCGGAATATTCTCGTCTTCTACTTCATCTTCTTCCATTGTAACCCCTAGCTCTTCGTGCGAGGTCCAACAATTATATCCAGGTATGAATCCAGACTCAAACAAGTGCGTATAAATAGTTTTTGATGAAGAATACTCCTTCTGGTTACTGCACTTTTTGCATGGACAACACATGAAACTCTTATACTTATTTGCATTGGCCACATTCAAAAAATAATGCACGCCTTCAATAAACTCTTTCGACCGTCGGTCCGTGGTGAACATCCATTACCGATTCATCTATACATCAAATAGTCCAATGTTAGTAACGAAATCCACACAATTGAAACTAATTAAATAATCATATAATAATTTAAAACATCGTGATTCAAAGTGAAATTAATTTCTAGAAAAGAGCTACAAAGATGGCGATGAGAAGAAAGAGAAGTTTACAATTATTTTTAAATTTTTATTAAAGTACTAAACATATTTTTTAATTATACGAACAGTATTTCTAGCTATATTACATATTTTTCAACTACCTTTGTTTTTTACTCTTTTTTACAAATAATCATACAATAATTTTACAATAGTCCCACATATTATTCTTTTTTATTATTTGTAATGTTGAAAACATATCTTTAACGAATTATACTTTTTTCTAACTATTTTATTAAACTAACTTAGTTTTCTATATTTTTCTTCGGTCATCTCTTTTATAACATATGTATCCAAATTTTCTAATTTCAAAATCAACCTAATTTTGCCTACACATATTTTCTCTCTTATAATTTTGCATAAACCTTGTTGGAGACAATATTTTATAGAAACAAAACTATAAATATAATATGCTAAGCATACATTATTAGAGAATGGATTTGCTAACATTTTCGATCTCTTCGATTTGTATATTATCACCAAACAATTTTATCAAAAATTTCGGCAGCACCTCCCTTCTTCCTCCTTCTCTTGGCAGCAATGGCTCGGGCTGGAGGAGTAAGAAGATATATAAAAAGGTATATCACTTTAGTCCCGATTAATAACACTAACTGGGACTAAAGATCTAAATCATCGTTAGTCCCGATTGTGTTACCAACTGAGACTAAAGTGAGATCTATAGTCCCGGTTGGTGACACCAATCGGGATTAAAGATCCCCAGCCCCCTGACATGCGTCCGACACGGTCAATGAAGTTGTAAACTGGGACTAAAGATACCGGGACTAAAGATGATCTTTAGTCCCGGTTAGTAATACCAACCGAGATTAAAGATCATCGCGACCCGTTACACTTTTTAACCGGGACTAAAGATCATACTTAGTCCCGGTTCTTATTCGAACCGGGACTATTTCAGTTTTTTTTGAATCCGAGCAAAGATAAATTTTCCAGTAGTGAGTGGAAAAGAAAACATGATGAACTAATGATGATCCCTGCAGGAATATGCCAGCAGATTGCTGACATTATTGCATACAGCCATACACTTGCAGAATAGTACGTAGTAACTTTCCAGTCATCTAGTACAAATTAATCTGATTTCTGAAACTTGAATGTGCAGTAGCAAGTGGCACTCAAACGTGGCTTATTATAGTCCATATGTTTTACACATCTGAAATAAAACTTGCATGCATGAGATACAGGGTGGACATGCACAAATCGTTAAATTAAAGCATGCAGCTAGTGATCCAGCATATATGCATTCAGGCGATCTATCTCCATATCCATCATCAGCTTGATCTCGCATGATGGAATCTGTACTTTTTTCATTATTTGATGGCTGTCATCGCATCGATGGCCAGCACAGCACAGCACAGCACTGGTTCGAAGCGCCGCAAAGGCAAAGGAGAGATTAGCATGGCCCAACAATAATTCGCCCAGAATAAAGTGGGCAGTGGAGCGAACAGATATACCTCGTCTCACATATGGCAACATAGGAAAGGACACAATCCACTGATCAAAATATCCTCGTCATCATGAACACAAGTACATCCAATGGTCCCCAATGTAATACATGCTTAGTTTGAAGATTTAGTTGGTCAATGGATGACTCGATTCTCTATATGACGGGAACATACATATATACTTCTATATAGAAATTTTCACATACGAGACATCCCATCCCATTACAGCCACCATCTCTAATAATCAAATACAGACAATAATTAGTATGGACTGCTCAAATGTCCCGCAACACATCTAAAAAGTTGTTTTCCACCAACTTAACATAGCTAGCTCAGCTGGCAAGGTTACTATGGTAAAATATATCCACCAGATTAAAAGTTCTAGAGTTAACATGTGTGCTCGTACTTACAGCAAGTTTAACTTCAAAACTTGGCAAAGTACTCGTATTTATAGCTAATTATTATTTCGTGATAGTGTACCCCTTAACACCGAGGCACGTCCTTTGTTTAAAAAAACAAATCCACATACAAAACCGATTATATTAATATAATACCCGTTTATCACAACTTTTGTTTTATAAACTTGTTGATTTTGAATTTTAAAATTAATTTTTGTTTAAAAAATAGGTTTTCTTGTCACTTTTGTCCGTCCTCTTTTCATGATTGCTAGGAAGATGACCAAAAATCACTTAAAAGTGTTCTTAAAATCACATTTGAAAATCTTGTTTTTTAAAAGAAAACATTGCATCAAAGGAAGCACTAGTACTGTGTTAATGGAGTCGTGAGTGTATTTCTCTACCTCTAAGAATTTAAATCCTGGTACTGATGCGTAGATGAATGTGTTATCCATATATAGGAATCACTGCAACAGAACGATTATCATGAAATTAATTTCAAAAAATCATCGTAAATTCAGCTTCGATCGATTTTTGGTGACGACTTAAAGTCTTTGTCATATATAAAAAGTGGTCATGGCGACATACAGGGTATTCACAAACACTGTGAAAAAATTAGACATTAGAAATTTAGCAAGCACACGATGACAAAGTATATATTCCATTATAGAACTTGGTAGGCAGGGTCTTTATGGGTCGATAGTTGGTCCTACAAATGCTACGACGACGCCAATTCGTCACGAACATTTGTGATGGATGACTCCTATTTTGTCACAATAGGTAGTTCCAGACGGAGCTTTTATGATGTTATCCTTTCGTTACACGATCATCACACAACATGAACCATGACGAAATTTCGCTGATCTCAATGAAAGTGCCTCATCGCGGAAGGCCAAAACTACCGTAATAATTTTAATGAGATAAGAGAATTGTTGTAGGTTTCGATCTATTTGAACGTGTGTTATGCGTGTGTCCGTGGGTGTGTGCGCACAACGATGTGTGTTCAGGTTTTTGAGTATGTGTGTTAGGAGACGTATTTACAGATTTGTGATTGTGGTATCTGATGTCAATCCCCGAAATTATTGTTTCAGATATTTTTGTCATGTTGTGTGTCCTTATCAAAATTATTCGTTGCATGCATGAAAAAAAAATCCACAGGCCAGCCACCCAAATTAAACCGCCTGCCTCAACTAGATTAAATTAATTCTCACTACATTTTTGCCTGGCTCCAAGCATGGCCGCGACGGTGGCTATGCCGACAGTTAAAAAGATGTGGGATTATACTGTGGTCGACGGCACTGCAGCTACGTACCGGCCTCGCTCGCCGCAAACCCATGCATGCATTATAACGATGCAAAAGGCAAATTGCGATCTCGATTCGACGGCGACGGCGATGACGGCGGCTTTGATGATATGTGCCGGCGGCCGGCCGGCTGGGCCCCCGGCTAGCTAGCCGGCCGAAAGAGCTCGCCGCCGGCGGCGGCTACAAGCAAGTTGCGGCGGGGATATCTCCATCGTGTCATATTCATATCAGCATCTAGCTGCCGCCTCCGCCGCGGCATGGACCACGCAGCAGGCACGCGTCCACGACACGCAGCATTACACAATACCCTCTCTCTCCGTTCTACCAGCGGTAGAGTCAGAAATAGGACTCAGATTGATTTTCTCAAAAGATCTCATGGTGATTTAAAAGAATTTAAGGGTCTGTTCGTGAGAATGAGTTGGGAAAACCAACAGTGATCACGGAAAACGGAACGGCTCATTAACGCGTGATTAATTAAGTATTAGCTAATTTTTTTTTCAAAAATGGATTAATTTAATTTTTTTAAACAACTTTTGTATAGAAACTTTTTACAAAAAAGTACACCGTGTAGCAGTTTGAAAAACGTGCACGGGAGAAAACTACTGTAGCACGTTGGAGTCAACAGCAACGAACACAGCCTAAACATAATTATAAAGGCAAGACTAAAGCTAGCCTCGCCTTCACCCTTGGTTTTAACAATATAAGCATTTATATTTTATACGAGAATATATATATATATATATATAAGCATTCATATATTTTTATTTGTGGTATCAATCATATCTCCTACTTAAATTTTCCTGTACGTACGTGTGCCACCGTACTTCTAAGACACAAAAGCCTCTTTTCCTTAATTTTAATTTTGTTAAATAGTCTAAAAATGTTTATATCGTTGTACAGAGAGATATGTACATATATAGCATCCGCGGGCCAATGATTGGTACGTGACATGCAGTACAGCGCTCGTGATTCGGAGGCGAACACGCACCTACGAGTGGAGCTAGCGATCTTGGTGTGGAGGCCGATGCGTGCATATTGCATATTTCCTTCTTCTCATATTAAATTTATTTTTATCTCTTCTTATTTGTTTCAAAATAAATTTATTTTAGAGTAATAATTACATCTGTGAAAGAAAAAAATAGTTGTATTGATAATAGATAAAGTGATAAATAGTTACATTAAAATTAAATAAAATAAAAATATTCTTATTTTGTTGTTTATATTGATACGTGTGATATGAATAAAAAATAAATTTATTTTACGACAAAGATAGTATTGCATATGGCTCCGCTTGACACTGACTAACGTGGAAATTTGTCATTCCTCTCATCACAAGGGGGAACTGACGCGGCTTCTTGGAGCTATGGCAGTGCTAGTCGTAGTACTGGGCAGCGCCCATATGCACTTTTCCTTTATGTACTTTCCAATATGCTTTTCAGTACTCTTTTAACAACAGTAACAGATAATACAAAAAAATATAATCATTACTTCCTAAATCACATCTTCGCATCACAGCACTATACTCTAGGTGCAGATTCGGAAATGGCCCAAGGCCTCGGACGCTCCGTTGCACTTTTGGCCCAATAAATAATATTTACATGTTGAAAAATCAGAGTGTACGTATATAATGGCCCTTCCATCCTATGTCCGGACCATAGCCTAGGTAGTGTAGGGCCTGAGTACGTCCTTGGCTGTACACAACCAATTTATTTATTTATAGTAGAGTGAATCGAGAGCGTTTTAGAGAAGGAATACATTATCGGTACTACCATAGTACTGTTGTTATGCATGTATAAATGGATATCTACTCCGGAAGGTAGTGGTGAGCATCAAGTCAGTTCGGTATTTTATATAACTAACAAAAATATCTGTGTGTTATAACAGGTTAAGACAATTTTTACGATCGATAAAAACTATGTTAAATTAAACGATAAACCGAAACAAAACAAACAAAACAATGATAAAATAAAGTAAGACATCATATATAGCATTAAACCCGGTTACACTTACTTCATGCATCATCACTCGAAGAATTCTTTATGTACACCTTTTCATAGCCTCACAAATTGATTGGGTGGCTATTCCATAATTTGACACATGTGTATTCTGCTATACCTCATCGACTAGAGATTGAAATTTTGATTATTCAATTAGTGAAAATTTTTAACTGTAGATGAAAAGCATTTGCAAAGCAACAAACTTACCGCATACCCACCTTAAACTATGAAAACTTCAAAAAAAATATTTATGAGCAAACAAATTTGAAAGAGAAAAAAAGGAAAAAAGAAGTTACTACCTATATTCATGGTGACACAAATTTTAACAAAAATAGTCAAATATAAATTACATACACTTACATTATAACTACATTATAATTACATTGTAATTTTTAAAAAATGCACTATAAATTTTGAAAACAACATTGTAATTTTAATACTTACATTGTAATTATGCTAATATTCACTGTATATGAGATGTCGGGCTATGAATTATTAATTACTGGTGTTGGTTATATATCAAAATAGTGTTAATTAAGAAACAAAGAAAAAAGAGCAAAAAGTAAGAAGCGGAGGGATACAGATGTCTGTGATGACGATATACGGACGTATGGATGCAAGTCCATCAGATGGCTTGTCCTAGATATGACTAAAATCAGTTACAAATTATGACGGCATATTTTACCAATACCGAAAGAGAAAAGAAGAAGAAAAGATAGGAGATTGGAAGGAGAGGGAGAGGATAAGGATGAACAGGAAAAAGAAAAAGAAGAAAAAGAAAAAAGAGAGAATAAGACGTCGATCGGGAGAGGACATGCGCAGCTTCGAATGAAGACGCACGGGACGGGGTGACAGGATGGTGTAGGCCGATTGGGTTGGGTTGGGCTGGGAGGGGGTGTATTAGAGTTATTTTAGACTCACGTTGAATTGGATATGGGCGACGAACAACCAATTCAAAAAACCAAGTCGAACACGGTTGACGTATCAAAATTTCAACGAAAAACAACTACAGTTTTTGTAATATAAAGTAGAGATTTCGGTCATATCAAAGTGAAGACTGAATTGCATTGAAAAAAAATAAAGACCAACCAAAACGGTCTCGGACAACTTTAGAATATCCACAGAAAATGATAGAAACCATAGAAATAACAAATCATAAAAGTCAACACACATAAATCTCATATCCACCGATGGTGCCTCGTTATTGTCCGGCGGATCATACCATTGCCAGATTAGGCCCTTGTCATGGGCCCACCGTACCATGCTACTAATCTGGCCCATGTTCTTCCTGGTATGCGTGTCCTTCATGTGAAAAGATCATTAATATATTTATATAATTATACTTTCATAAATCAGTGCGGATGATATATAGAGACCGAATTGGCGTGTCCAAAATGTGATACATTTGCAAATTTACAAATATTTAAACGTAATTAACATATGGAAATGTTATTAATTTTTGCCCTTTCAATTGTGAAGAATTAAAGGTCGTGTTTGGGGAAGTTGGGCCACAAGGACCATAACAATCTGAGCCCAGAGAAAGGGAGGGGCTTCACTTTGGATAGGGGTTTCGACCCAGTAATGAAGGTCCCTTCTCTGAATTCCTAATTTTTTTAATCAGGTTTCTGGTTCGAATTAATAAAATTAAAATTTTCCTGGTTGACAAGTTTTAATTGTATTTTCAGAAAGTTCTCAAATTTTGGTAATTCTCATTTTACGACTCCTCTTTTTTGAAAAAAAGCTCAGAAATCATAATCTCGGTATAGCTAGTTTCAAATTGAATTCTGAAAAAAAAAAAGGTTTGGGTTTTCACACATTTTCATGCTCAAGAGTTTGTTATAAAATTCGAGTTGTTACAAAGCATTTTCAAAGCAAAGAACGAGGCGGTTAAATAAGACATTCTGGTATAGAATACATCATGAAACAAGTTTTGCAAATCGATCGCATTTTAATCTTTAAATATTCCATTCGATTAATTCAATACGCCCAGCAGGTTATTGAAAATTCGACTGAAATCTAACTTTCTTTTAAAAAATCGGTAATTGTCTGATTGTCACTCCACTAGTACACAACTGAGCATTGTAAACAGATCATATGTGACAGAGGCCAGCGGTCCATCATAGAGGCATTCATCTATATCATAACTTGAAGATTGGGGTTCACGGCCACGCCCGTCACCGATGATTTCTCATTACTAACTTGACACACCTATAATACTAACTTGATGCCTCTAATACAAGCAACCATTAAGAACATTTCTCAACACAACTTCCACAACATTAGTGAAGAAATAGCAGCCTTCGTGCTTGATGAACTCATCAATCCAAAAGGCACCTTCCGTTCAAGATAGGGGCACAATTTTAAATGTTTGCGTAAAAACAATTGATTAAGTGAAATTTGTTTATATATTATGTGTAAAGCAATTTTTGATGCTTGCACTAGAGCGGGATCAGCTATCTCTAACGGGCATTAACCCTCATCACTATCGGGTAGGGCTCCCGTCACTGACCAAAGGTCAGTGATGTGAGAAACTATCTCAATCGGGCACAAGGCCGTCACGGATGAACGTTATCTCAATCGGGCCTAACAATATAACCCGTCACAGATAAGATTGACCAAGAAATACAAGTCAAACCAGGTTGGGTAGAGCCCGTCACGGATGACTAATCTCAATCGGGCAAAATAATCAGCCCGTCACCGATGACTACCATCGCTAACGGGCTTTACCAAAGAGCCCATCACCGATAGGTTTGACCCCACCTGTTGAGTCAAAATATTCCTGGTTCGGATGACTTATCTCTATCGGGCTTATATTAGGAGCCCGTCAGGGATAACTATATCCCTATCCGGCTTTCTTAGGAGCCCGTCACGGATGATTATCTCTTTCGGGCATTACTAAAATGCCCGTCAGGGATGACTATGTCAGCAAAAAAAATAAAATTTGTTTTTTTGGCTAGCCTCAGGCCTTTGCTAGTCATGCCCGCTGTAAAAAATGATAGTCCCAGCAACCCCATTCCCAGCATTCCTAATTCACAGCCAATTCACAAAATTCTCAGGCAATTCACAAAATTCTCAGCCAATTCACAAAATTCTCAGCCAATTCACAAAACCGCCGACATGCATCAAAACCTGTAAAACTGAGTTATAAATTGGAACAAGTATATATGTAATTAAGAAATACAAATATATACAGAAGAACGTGCATAATTGTATTACAAAGAATATTTACAAAAATCAAATGTTTGTCGTAAAATCATTTATTTTCGCTAGGACTTGACTCTAAACATTCCTTTCGGCGACAAGAGATCATCTAGTATGAATTGTGCTATCTCCTCTCTAATGATATTGAAGTTGATTTCCAGAATCGCCGAAAGTTTTTCCTGCATGCGAGGCGTCAAGTTAGTCTACATAATTGGAAAGTTAGTATGAATCGTGCTATCTCCTCTCTACTGTATATAAACAACTGAAGCACACACCTCAAGGTCGAGCAATGTCACCTTGTCTGCGAAGCTCCTCATGTTATGGCAGACGTGGAACCCACACTGGTCGCCAACTTGTTGACATATTGGAAAGTCCTTTTTGTGACCGAGTGTGGGATGCCCTTCCTTATGCCTCCCGCCTTTTGCCACGTATTGGTCCCAGGCATCGTTCAAGGCAGCTTCGATCGCCGACCAATCGTATATTTCTTTTTTGATATTGGAGTTAAGGTAGTATACCAAACTCCACTTCGGCACTATGACCAGGAGAATCCAATGACGACTGCGACATTAATAAATTGCAAGTTAAATACTAAAGCTATACGTGTCGCAGGTTTGACTGTAAGTAGGGAACACGCTTACTGTTCAGAGTAGGCACACATAATGAAGTCCTTGTCTTGGCGGGACCATAAGCAGTCCTTGATATATTCTACCATGCTGGCTCGATCGTAATTCATAGTTGTCTCGTTGACGACACTTGGATCGAGCAAAGCAACATGGGGAGCATTACGATGGATATGCTTCCAAGTTAACCTAGAAGCAAGACAAGAATTAGGGTAAGCGTAATACAAGGATAGTTATTACCATATCTCGTATGCAAGAATACTCACAAGGAGTAGCACTTAAGGAGGTTAGTGTCGACCGCTCGCACCCTGTAGAGGTCCCATAGATCTTGAAAGTCTACGGCGATAAAGGCTTCAGGGCCGAGGAACGGCTGTCTATCGTGCTGGCCCGTCATGGAGGTCTCTCTATGTTTCCTCCTTGCGTTGGACCTCTCCATATAGTACCCATGCAACTCCTTGCATGCAGGGCTCATCTTTCATAAGGCGTCGTCTCCGACCAATGGCATGCCTAATATGAATTCTTTAGGAGCTGATGGCGCCTTGCCAAGATCTAGCTTCTTTGGAGCCAGAAGCGGCCCTTCCACATTTCCTCTTCCTCTCCCCCTTCCAGCAGCTCTTTTGCGTGATCCAAGCTTGGGTGGAGAAGATGCCGCCCTCTTTCTTTTTGTGGAGACTGAGGGGAGGAACGCTCTGCTGCTGACCTCTTGCCGTCATCCCCAAAATCTGTATCATACTATAATTGGAGATCTTGATCCCCTTTTTCAACGGCCGGAGCGGCAGATACAAGAGCTGGAGGGGGACGTGGCGGCGGCGGCGCCGGACGAGCACTTGGTGCTGGCCTAGGAGTTAAATTTATCTGAATGTTCTGCTTGGGCCATTGGATAAAGGTCCCGCGTGCAGCTCCAAGGGTCAGAACCTCGTCATTTGGTGGGAGCGGGAAAGTGAAGCCAACCCAATCGGGCTTCACCATGTCCACTTGAACTTTTGCATGGTCGGCTAGCAGCTGCCCCCCATGCACTCGGGTCTCTGGCGTGGGCTTGAACGCTAGACCCTCTGCGGCAGGAATTGCAAAGTCCTTTGTCACCCTAACGACTAGGGTGCACGATGTGGGTCCCTGCATTAGATTCATACGTATCTTTATAATATGTTATAATGTACTGTGGTTAGGGGAGAACATATACGTTTTGTGTTGGTTTTACCGTTATGTGGTCCACCACATTGGGGGCTGGTGTTTCTTGTGCCGCCGCCCCAGTAGATGCGCAGCTGCTACGCCTCTGCGTGGGGCTCGTTTCTACTATGGGAGCAGCAGCAGGCTCGCTTTCCCTGAGGCGTGCCTCCACCCGAGTCTCCACTTGTAACAACTTGGAATCGAACTCTTCTCGAAGCTCGTTTCTAATCTCGTCCCGAAGTTGTGCCTTCAGGCGTGCATCTTTCTGCGCCTTTGAAAGCCTGTGCTTCCTGTACTGCCACGCGTATTGGGGAAACCTAAGCTTCCATGGAACATTGGAGCCAATGCCCCTTGTCCGTCCATGGTGTTCTTCGCTTCCCAACGCTTTCGTGAGGACGTCATCCTCGCGTCTTTGTGAGCAGACCTCTTGGGAGGACTGTCTCTCAGCAGTCAGGTCGATCTGCGATGCAGTTAGGACGAATTTATTCAAGAGTGCGATACAACCTACCGAAACATAATCTACGTGTGGTACTTACGATTTTCTGGTACACCGCTTGATCTTCGGGATTTGGGAACGTTAGTGTTCCATCACTATTCTTCTTCACCCTCACCCTTGCCCAGTTCCTTGCTCGGGTGGTCTGGATATCACCAAGTACTGGCGGCGTGTTAGATTCAGCAGCAGCTTCGTCCTCCTTGACCCATTCGTGCTGCTTCCCGGCATAGCCTCCGGTGCCAAGCCGGTGCGGGTGAACGTTTTTTGCCTACAACCTCCTATAGGCCTCGTTTTTTTCCCGAGACTCGGGGGTTAACTTTGCGGCATGGAACTCTTCCCACACGACTCGTGAGATGAACGGGTACTTCCCGAATGGTTCTGGCTAAGCGGCGTTGAGGACGTAGTCGGTGACCAACGTGGTCTTGAAATTTTTCCACAAGTTACCCATCTTGTGGATAGCCTGCCGCTTGAGTCTTGCCTCGGCCTCTAGGGGTATTCGAAGCTTTCCTTGAACTGCTTCCAGGCCTCATCTTTTTCTTCTTGTGGGACCAGATCGATGTGGTCCTTCAATATGGTGAAGTTCCGCCTCCCGAGGATTCTGCATATTGTGGCAAACTTTTTGACAGCTTTCGCAGGAGCCGTCGGAAATCCCAGATCGTCCACCTCTGTTATGGTGTACACTTCCTTAGGGATCTTATTCTGGGTCCTAGTAGCCCGGCTCAATGTTGTCCCACTAGCAGTCGCTGACATGGGTTCGCCTTGCTGCGACATTTTCTATACAACTGTTGTACGGTAAGAAAGTTAAAAAAATTTATAGAAAAACTTATTTTGGTTGTGTATATAACTTATGCTAAGGTTAAGATATGGCCTCAGTTTTGCTTAGAAATTGTGCATCAATTACAATCATTTGCAAGTGTACTTCCCCAAAAAAAGAACAAGTGTAGATGGTTTGTTCTTATGCAAAAAGAACAAGTGAAGTTCCCCAAAAAAAAGAACAAGTATAGATAGTCTGTTTTTATGCAAAAAAGAGAAAGTGTAGTGCCCTCCAAATAAAAAGAACAAGTGTACATGGTCTGTTCTTATGCAAAAAGAACAAGTGAAGTTCCCAAAAAAAAGAACAAGTGTAGATAGTCTGTTTTTATGCAAAAAAGAGAAAGTGTAGTGTCCCCCAAATAAAAGAACAAGTGTATATGGTCTGTTCTTATGCAAAAAGAACAAGTAAAGTTCCCCAAAAAAACAACAAGTGTAGATAGTCTATTTTTATGCAAAAAAGAGAAAGTGTAGTGCCCCCCAAATAAAAAGAACAAGTGTACATGGTCTGTTCTTAAGCATTCATCACTGGCCATTTATCAAGAAATCATCACAGAGTAATGGTGGCAGGAAGAGGACAGATATAGAGGAAGTGGCCAAAATGAAAAAAAAGGCCAGCCTTCCCTACTCTTATCTATGATTTTCTAATGATCCAAAGTCCAAATAGATTGATATGATTTCTTAAAGCAACTTTTACATAGAATTTTTTAAAAAAACACACATTTATTTAGCAATGTTTTATGTGAACAAACAGTTCTATCACAAAAGAGTAAATTATTAGCACATATTTTCACTTTACACTAGGTTTAAGAAGTATATCACAAGTTTCACTCATATTAACAGGCAAAGATAATCTGATGGACTGAAAAATCATGGCATAACCAACAGCAAACTACTACATGCATGGTACAAACTACAAAGCATCAGGAACTGAACAAGTTTACAGGTTAGGGGAAAAAAAAGGAGAAACCACTTTTACATTAGGGTTAGCACAAATTTATTAGCAGTAGTGTACTCCACAGAACCTTATAGAGATTCCATGAAATTTCAAAACATAAATAAACTTCAAAAAACATGGTCTAAGTTCAAGAAGTATATCACAAGTTTCACTCATATTAACAGGCAAAGATAATCTGATGGACTGAAAAATCATGGCATAACCAACAGCAAACTACTACATGCATGGTACAAACTACAAAGCATCAGGAACTGAACAAGTTTACAGGTTAGGAGAAAAAAGGAGAAACCATTTTTACCTTCAAAAAGGAGAACAAGTTTACAAGTTTACTGGTAGGCAGTGGCGGCGGCGGCAGCGGCGTCCAGGAGGAGGAGGCGGCGTCTAGGAGTGTAACACCCTGAAAATTTCGACTTGGAAATACGAAATTAAAAATTCAGAATAATCAAAAATCTTTTTCAAAATACATTCATGCCAGGATTAATTTATTTCGATCTGTCATTTTTCTTTTATGCGTGGGCTAATAGACGAACGTCTGAGAATATGTCGGTATTTGATTTCAAATATTATTTATTCAAGGAACTATGATATCCTAATCTTTGCATATGCCAACTATTTTTGAAAAACCCTTCTGTATATATTAAAAACCCTTGGGCATATTTACTTATGAATAAAGATATATATATATAATATATATATATATATATATATATATATATATGTAACATCGTTTTGATAAAACCCTATAGGGGATAGATTATTAAAATAAATGTTGTTTTACTAAAGAAATATAGCTTGATTATTTTCTATGAACCTTGCAGAGTCTGCCTTTGAAAAACTAATTGCAAAATAGTATCTATTGGTAAAGTATTTGCTAAAAACCTTAATCTCGAAATATAAATTCCTAATAGGCTACTTCCTAATATAAATTCCTCCTCAGACAAAGTCTAGTCCTCAGGCATAATTTTAGCTTACTTGTTAATATTTATTGTTTAATTGTGTGTGTCTAGGATCGGTGCCAAAAGATCTCAATTAAATTCTTTTCCTAAAAGGTTGTCCTCTGTCCGACATCCTTTCCTTTCTTTATCCTATCCGTCTGTTTCTTTTAGCGCTTCGGCGCTAATTAATTAAAGTCCCGAAGTTCTTTTCTTCTACCGCAGTATTATCCCTCTCGCAAACTCTTATTCTACGGTTAAATTTTAACCGCTCTATTGAGTCGACCTCGATATTTCCCTCGAATATTTACAATCGATCGACGAATTTACCTATTGCGCGTCGATATGACTATTCCCGATTTTATTTCTACCGCGGCGGTTGGATTTGAATGCCATACGTTATCCTAGAAATTCCTTTTTCGATACAGTCAGAGCACTCACAATAAAATCTTAAATTTAATTCTCAAGCGACTGAGCGACCGAATTATTCATTTGGATTCAAACTAAAAATTTGTAACACCCTGAGAAAATTCCTAAATAAAAATACACCGACCAAAAATCATTTCTGATTTATTTTTATAATGTTGCATCATGCCGAAAATTTCTTTATTTGTTTTATGACAGTGCTAAACTTTTATTGAAAATTTCCAATTTTTCTACTCCTCTGATCTTTTGGTTTTTGTCCCAAGATTTTCACTCTGACCGAAATTAGTTTTGCTAAAAAAAGTCCGCTTAAACTCCCTCTACCTGGTCCTTCTTGTTGCAAGCCTTTTTCCTAGAAAAGTCCATGTTGCCTCCCCAAGCCATTCATTCCTGTTGGGTTGGCAATAAAAATATAAAGTCTAATCCTCCTCCCCGGTACTGTTTTCGGCGACGACGTCGCCGCGCGCCGCGCCGCTACGACCAATCCGCTGCGACATCGCCAGCTACTGCCCTTCTTTCCCATCGCGCCAGCGACCTCGCCGTGCGCTTCCGCGCCTTTGCCTGACCTCACCGGCGAAGCAAGCATGCATGTTGCTAGCTAGCTGTACGTGAGTGCAATGCATATGCATGCATGCAGCAAGCTAGCAGAAGCTTGCATGCAGCTAGCTTAGCACTAGCCAAGCATGCAGCACGCATGCAGGCAACCGCCCAGGCCGCCAATACGCAGCCGTCACCGCTCCCACCTACACACACGCGTTTTCTGGGATGGAATGAACACGGGCAGCAGCAAACGTCTCTTCCCCAGACTCTATTTAAGCGCCGTCGTGGGTGAGCACGCAACCTGTCCCTCTCCATTTTCTCTTCTCCTCCTCCTCATTTTGCTTCCCCTCAGTCACTTCCTCCCGTGCACACGCTGCCGTCTCTCCGCTTGCTCCACCGCGGCCGGCTCCGGCTGGGCCTCAGTTGAGCAAGAGGACGGATAGGCCGCCGCGCCGTCATCTGAACCCCGAGAACGACTAACTTATTGAACGGCTAACCTCTAACATCTAACATTTGACCCATTGACTCACTAACCCGCTGACACTCTAACTTACTGACTCACTTACCTCTAACTCGCTAACCCCTAACCCCTAACTTGCACTAACCCGCTAACATTTACTACTTAACGCTGTGTGTTTGTTTGTTACCACCGATCGAACACATGGTGTGCGAGGACGATCCACGGGTCGACCATCCCCAGGCTATATATCGACGACCGTAGTTTCGTGCGAGGACCGCCGCTCGGTGTGCCAATACCCGGCTGCCGCAAGGTGAGCTCCTCTCCTGCTCTCCCGCTTGTTTTTGTTTCCTTACCGCATTTCTCGTCTACCGTTGTTGCCGCGACGCGGTGACGTCGTGAGGCGCAACACCATACCCATTCCTTGCGCGGACGCCCTCCGCGGCAATCGCTGCTTCGTCGCCGGCCATGTATGCGCCATGCAGCTAGATGGCTGTACGTGTGCATGCATGCAAGCAGTTGGCTATAGGTGTGCATGCATGCTCGCAGCTCGCCCAAGCCTTTCACCTCACCATGCGCACACCCATTTAAAAACAAAACCTGTACGTGAGGAGCTAAGGACGGTCCTACCCGTCAGACCTTTTTTCTTTTCTTTGATTTAAAACTTTTCCAATCTTTCGAATTCCATATCTCCCTCGTTTTAAGTCGGATTTGAACGAAACTTTCGTCAAAATCTTTCTAAAATCAAGATCTACACAATGGCACTAGTTTGGTTATTTTTCGATTTTTCTGGAATTTTTGGCTCTTTTGTGTTAGCGAGTAGTTGGTGACTTTATTATTCAACCGGATAGGATACATCTGTGAGGAAGAAACTGAGCTAATTGAGAACAAACCCCCAATTGAGCAAGGCAAGTCACTACGCCCCCTTCCTCGAACATGTTGATCCTATTTTTATAAATGTGTTGATTACAAATAAAATTGCATACTAATTATAAAATGCGTACCTACATTTGCTTAAGCCTTACCTTTGATATTGTTTATCCTTATGTATTTACACACCTTTGTTACCTGAGTATATTACTTTACGCGTGATTATTTATTCACTGCTTAGCCCTGCTTACATAGATGTTATACACTCCATATGTGTGATATGTGGATGTGGTTATACCGATCACTCGATGGGAGTGATTGTTAGAGATCGAGTGGAGACATAGGCGCCACCCACAGCATGAAAACCTTTGTGAAAACCCAAAAACTTAATTAAACAAAAGTGATTTCGACTGGGGCGACACGGATAGAATATGGGTGGTTCTGGGAACGGTAAGCCGCCGACCCTGGTCAGTTAAGGACCGAGTCAAGAAGCTAAGCAGGAAACGAACCGAGTACGTCCACACTTCTTGAGTGGGGTCAGACCCGGTGAACTAGGTTATTCTCGTGGGGTGGCACCCCAGACATGGTAGGTTCTGGATATCGGTATGGAAATGTGGAAGTGTGTGGTTTAATGACGTCAAGCTTTATATATGTATAATGTAACCTTCAATCTCGGGAGCACCAGGACTCCCCTCACAACCGGCTCGAGGTAGGAATGTGGCGCCGGGGGTGCAATGGGGATTCATAGTCCTTGGAGCGGGTGCCGCCATGCGAGGGTAACTGAAAAACCGGGCTCTGACAAGTCTCATGTGTTGGGTGCGTCACGGAGTGTGGGATTAAAAGCGTACATCCGCTGCAGTGTGAGTAAATTAAACTATTCGAATAGCCGTGCTCGCAGTTAATGAGCGTCGGGACTTGTATTACTCTTGACTAGCCTCGTCAATTTGTAATATTGCTTAAAATATGATGGGTATAGAAGGTGTGACCTTACCTGATGTGCAAAAAGGTCGTAGTGGTTAAAACTGTGGAAATTGGATGCGAGGGTAAACCGGACCAAGCGAGGCTTGGGGAAGGTGGATGAACCCTCGCAGGTTAATGATAACTTCAACTTAACGTGATTTTCAGTTAAAACTGTTATGGCATAGGTTTGTGAAATAATTTGTGAAAACTAGCTTTATACAAATAAACTAAGCCATCCTTGAACCCCTATGAACATTATATGCATTCTGTAGTGGTGGCTTGCTGAGTACGGTTGGTACTCACTCTTGCTTATTTAATTTTTTTTTAGAAAAAGGTGTTGGTGCCGATTTGTGCATGTGCTATGCTGGCAAGGAGTTACCAAGGACGGCGGAATAGGGACCTAGGTTCACTAGTCGATGTGTGTTGGATAAAATGGACCGCCGCTGCTTCGCTTCCGCTACCTCATTTATTTGTGTTGGTATTTTGTGTTGTTGTCGACCATGCTTGGTCTATTCGGATCCCATTCGGGTTATCTTTGTATTATTAGTAGATTGTAAGACCTGTATTGTCACGCCCCGATTTTCGCTCGGGATTAAAAATCATTAAATAATACATTTTCCAAAAATTAAATAAAATTTTAAAACAATTTAATCAAGTGAAATTGTGAGGGAAATTGAATTTTCCTTTAAAAATCATGGCCGGAAATATTTTTGTAATATTCCCCGTGCCCTAAAATACTCTCCGAAATTTTTCGTGAATTTTTGGAGCTAAAGAAATAATTTTAAAGTCACAAAGTTCATTTAACTGATTAAATAAATTGGAAAACAAATTAAAAAGGTCTCCTTTTGTTTTGGGCCATTTTCGGCCCACAACCCCTCTCTCTCCCGCGGCCCACGCGGCCTCCTCCCTCCTTTCTCTCCCTCCGGCCCAGCTTGGCCCGTTGGTCGCGCCCGCGCCGAAGTCTGAATCGCCTCCCTCCTCCTTCCTCTGGCCGGTCAAGCCGGTAACCACCTCGCCGCCTTTTCCGCCGCCACCCCCCACTTCGCCCGCTTATTCCGGCCATTCCCGGCCACCCCAGCGCTCTCCCTCCTCTATAAAAAGCGCCCCGGAGCTCCCCTCTCTCTTTTCCCCCACTCCCGGCGAGCTCGCCGCGCCCTCTCCCGCTTTCCCCAGGCGGAGCCGCATGCCGCCGCTCGCCGGCGTGTCCCGGCCCCACGCCGTCGCCGCCGGAGCCGTCCCCGCACGTTGCCGCTTGCCCGCCCTCCGGCCTCGCCGCCGCTCCCCGCGCCTCTGCGTCGCCGTCCCCGCGCCGTAGCGCCGCCGCCGCCGCCGTCTTCTTCGGCTCCGGCCTAACCCGGTGAGCTCCTCTCTCTCCCTCCTTTTCCTCTCTCCTCGCCCGTGCGCCGCCGCCGCACCGCCGCCACTCGGACGCTGCTCCGTCGCTGCCCGCGCGCGCCGGCCGCCGCATCCGGCCGGCCGCGCCGTTGCTCCCGGTGCGCCGTCCCCGCCCCGTGCGCCGCCGCCGCCGTGCCCTGGCCGGGTCGGCCTAGGGTTTGGCCGAACCCTAGCCGCCCGCCCGGCCGTAAAGGCCGCCCCGGGCCGGCCCACCACTCCCTCCGGCCCAGCGGCCGTTGGGCCGTTTGGTCCATCTCCCTCGCGAGGAGTCCAATCCTCCTCCTTCCTTTCCACTTTGGGCCATCGGCCCATTTGATCTTTCTTCCCAAGGAAGTCTGATTTGCCTCCTCGGCCAATTCCAGTCACAAGTCCACTTCATGTCCCTCGGCCGCCAGCCCTTTCCCCTTTTCCTTTTCGCAAAAGTCCAAATCTTCTCCCTCAGCCCAATGTGCACTTTCTCTCGGGAAAGTTCACATTTCCTCCCTGGCTCAATTCCAGCAACAAGTCTAGTTTACCTCCCTCTCAGTCTTTTTTTTCCCTTCCTCCTGCAAGTCCAATTTACCTCCTTTTTCTCTCCTGTTCGCCGACATTTGTGTCGCCGACTCATGGGCCCCCTTAGTTTGATCCGGTCCACACCCAGACCACGTGGCCGCTCGCGGCTTCGCCACATTGGCGTCCATGTCAGCGCTTCCGTCCGCAGTGGCCGCCACGTCAGTGCCACGTGGTGCGTCCGCACCCGTGCGTGCGTGGACTTGGTCCACCAAGGATCAGCCGCCCCTTGATCCGTTGACACGTGGGACCCGCCGTTCCGGCGCCGATTCCCTTTGATGATGTCAGCGTAGTCCTTTCCTTTGCAACATTAATTAATAATTGCGCAATAAATCGATTTAATTTCCAGGAATTCATTTAAATGGCTCAAAACTTCTAAAATTCATATCTAATTCATACGAACTCCAAATTGAGCCATTCAACTTGCAAAATTCATCTAAAATTGAGCTCTACATGTTTGTTTACTTTTTATGTACTGTTTACTTGGTTTTTATTAGAGCTTTTCCTCATTTTGCGTGCCAACGTGTAGATTCCGCTGTTTCGGAAGTTCGCGCTCGCGAGGAAAAGAGCTCGGAAGATTGTTTGAAGAAACAAGGCAAGTCACACATTCCCCTTGAGCATGTTGTACCTATTTTACGAAATGTTTTACATTTGCAAATAAAGTGCATGTTTTGCTAATTACATGGGAATAGGGTTTACCTATCCGTTCGCTTGTGCCATGTCTACATGTTAAACCGTCCTTTGTTAACTGTGGGTGATAATTTGACTAGCGTAAGTCACTTATGTTGACTTTGCTAGAATTATATATGCTTAGCCATGTTTAATTACCACTAGCTCATTTAATGGGATAATTACACCTTTACTTTTAGCTTCTAGTTGAGCTGTGAGCTCGAAACATCTGACCATGTTTCATTGGTCGTAATTATCCAACTAAAATATGACCTAATGGTGGGCTGTGGGTGCATGGTTTTGCTGGTCGCGCCCATGGCAATTAAGGACCGGTTCATGGGAAACCCTGGAAGAATAACAGTGCTTACCACAAGCAAGAATGGGCAACTGCTGGATTTGTAGTGTAACTTTCCTCTAGCTGACGTACACTGGTTAGGGTGAGCGTGATGGAGTTTGGATGGGCCCTGCGACGGTCTATGCGGCTGCCGGATTCACCAAGGCACAAGGGGGGGCTGCCCACTGCCTTTTGAGGGGTGGGGACGAAACCCGAGGTGGTACGATTGGTTAGAGGGGGTTATGCGAAAGGTCTTGTCACGATTTCCCCCTTTGCAGTATCGTGGCGATACTTCGGGGCATGGTAACATGTGTGGAATCGTGTCTTGTGGGTACAGTTGCGCACCTCTGATCAGAGTAAAACTATTCGAATAGCCGTGCCCGCGGTTATGGGCGATCAACCAGATTCACCGTGATTAGTCTCACATGCTTAATTAATTTGACTTAATGAACTGGTGTAGTTCAGGTGGAATGGTTGGGCCTGTTCAACGTGGTTGTAGCGTTGTTCAGTGGAGATTTAATCCTGTCATAACTAAACAACTGTTTACTGTTTTAAAATATAAAGATTTGCAACCGCTCTTCTGCAAATAGCCTCAAGCCTCCCTTTGTCTCCCCTATGCATGTTTGCATCTTTGGTGTGGCTTGTTGAGTACGGTGGTTGTACTCAATCTTGCTATTTTTCCCTCTTTTCAGAAGTTTAGTACTTCTGAGTTGAAGATGAAGTTAGAGGACCAAGGCTCAGACCCCAGTTGAGTTTGCCTATGGAGTGGAGCTGAAGCCCCGCTAGGATCGCCTTTTTCCGCTGCTGTTTTCTTTTTGGTGCGAGGACTAAGTGCCTCTGTTGTAAGTATTTATCGCTTTATTTACGTTTGGGTCTGTTTATTGATTTGTCGTTTTGTGTACCCTGGTTGATGCCTGGACAGGGACTTAATACACAAAATGGTCTGGAAATTTGGGAAAATTTTTGGGCGTGACATGTATGGCGATGTCAGCTTGTGATATACAACTGTGCCATGTGTGTACCATCTACTGATCCAGGGAATGGTATTGTAATACACATGGGGTTTCCGGTATAAAAAAACCGAAGGCCCACAAGGAGGCGGCGGCGTCGAGGAGGAAGAGGCGGTGTCTAGGAGGAGGAGGCGGCGTCCAGGAGGCAGCGACGTCCAGGAGGAGGAGAAGGCGGCAGTCGGGAGAGAGATCGAGAGTGAGAGGAAGGAGGCGGCGGCGGCGGCGGCGGTTGTGACAGAGAGTGCGAATGAGGGTGAAAGGGAGAGTGAAAAACTTAGTTTTTCTACCGATCCAGAGTCAGATCTAGATCGGTAGAAAACCTAGTCGTAGGTCATCACCATCGGGCACAAGCACTAAGCCCGATACAGATGACAATCATCCGTGACGGGCACAAGAACGAAGCCCGATACGGATGACAATCATCCGTGACGGGCACAACTAGTAAGCCCGATACGGATGACAATCATCCGTGACAGGCAGAGCTAATACGCCTGATAGAGATAAGCTCATCTCTGACGGGCATTATTTATATGCCTGATAGAGATAAGTTCATCCCACTATAGAATTAAAATATTCCTAATCAGTAGTATTTAATAATGATATTTAAGTTATAAAATCATTTATAATTAACTTGTACCCGATTTAAAATTGCTATTACATTTTTAGATGGTGTAAAATTTCTGTTAAATTAAAATATGCCTTATTAAATTAGTTTAAAATTGCCATTAAATTTTAAAAAATTATTATAATCAACCTATGCCTTATTTAAACAGTGTAAATTTGCTATTAAATTTTAAAACACACATGAATTTAAAATATGCAGATCATAAGGCACCGGTACAAAATACTTCATTACTTATATCTATTTGCAATTTACAGTACTACGAAGACTCTGTTTACAAGGATATGCCTTCCGAATGGTCAGAACGAGCGTATGCCACTTCGTCTTCGGGATCATCGTCAAGGTCGATCTGAGGTCTCACATGAAGATTCTGGTTATATTCTTCCTCATTGACGACGTTGTCAACCCCAACAATTCTTCGTTTGCCATCCCTAACGACGTGCAGCTTCTTGTTAGCGGGGTCTTGTATATAGAAAATCTGCTCGACCTGCTTCGCTAGGACGAACGGTTCGTCCGCGTATCCAACCTTGGCCAGGTCCACTAAAGTGAATCCTTCCCTGTCGACTTTTACTCCAGTGCGGATATTCACCCAGCTGCAACGAAACAAAGGGACTTTGAAGCTCCTGTAGTTCATCTCCCAGATCTGCTCTATGCGGCCATAGTATGTGTTCGATCCAGCTTAATCCTGATATGCATCTATACGGACTCCACTATTCTGCAGTGTACTTTTGTCATCTTGTTTGACGGTGTAGAATGTATATCCATTGATATCGTACCATTGCCATGTGTCGACATCCCAGCTTGGGCCCCTTGCCAACCTTCGTATTATCTCACTTGGGCCATCGGTCGACCGTGCGATACGATTCTTGAACCATTCGTTGAAGTGAGTACTATGTTTTCTGTTGATCCACGTATCTGATCGACCCATGTTCTCCTGTCGGACCTTCGCTAGATGCTCCTCAAAGTATGGAGTTACTTCGGCCATATGTTGTAGCACAGCGAAATGAGCCTGCGCATAGGATGCCTGATCGGGTACAATTCTTTTTCTGCCTGTTGTGCCAAGGTCTGCCAACCTTCCTTTGTGGCGAGACGCAGGAACTCCGATAGGATCAGTCTCGGCCATGTAATCGATGCAGAACTCAATAACCTCCTCCGTCGTGTACCCTTCAAAGATGCTTCCCTCCGGTTTTGCTCTATTTCGAACGTACGACTTAAGAACTCCCATGTACCTCTCAAACGGGTACATCTCCCTTAGAAAAGCTGGACCACATAGTTTTGTTTGTTTCACTAGATGAACAGGGAGATGAACCATGATATCGAAAAAAGACAGTGGAAAATACATCTCCAAGTGACACAGGGTATTGACAATATCAGCCTACATCTTATCTAGATCTTCGGGATCTATAATCTTCTGACTGATTGCATTGAAGAAAGCACAGAGCCGTTGGATCGTGTGACGGACTTTGGGTGGTAGAATGCCTCTGATAGCAACTGGCAAGATCTGTGTGATTAGCACGTGGCAATCGTGAGACTTCATTCCAACCAGTTTTAGATCCTCCAATTTAACGTACTTACTGATCCTTGCTGAATAGCCCGAAGGAACCTTAATATCAGCCAAGCATGATAGCATTGCGATCTTCTCATCCTTCGACAATGTGTGGCAAGCTGGTGGGAGGTACACTCTGCCTGTCTCTTCGTCCGTAACAGGCTGAAGCTCACTGCGAATGTTCAATTCCTGCAGATCTAGGCGAGCATTCAACCTGTCCTTTGTCTTTCCAGGCATATTAAGCAGTAGCCCGAGCAAACTATCGCAGCAGTTCTTCTCTACGTGCATTAGATCAATGCAATGCCGGACCTCAAGGTCTTTCCAGTATGGTAGCTGCCAAAATATGGATTTTTTCTTCCACATACCCTTATCATTTCCCTTGCCACGTTTTCTTTTCTTCCCAAACTCGTTAATTATGTCTTTGACCATGTCGTGGACTTCGTCTCCAGACAAATCCTTGGGAGCAGTTCCAAGTTCTCTCCGACTGTTGAAAATTTTCTTCTTTCTTCTAAAGGCGTGGCGTAGCGGGAGCCATCTCCTATGACCCATGTAAACCATCTTTCTTGATTTCTTCAGCCACCTACTGCGTGTATGTTTCATACAGTTAGAGCAAGCCTTCTTTCCTTTCACGGTTTGTCCGAAAAGATTACCTAGTGCAGGATAGTCGTTAATGGTGCAGAACAATAGAACTCATAGCTTGAAGTTATCCTGACCGTATGCATCCCAGGTTTCCATACCTTCTTTCCAAAGAATCTCAAGATCATCGATAACAGGCTCCAAGAACACATCGATATCATTGCCCAGTTGTTTTGGACCTTGGATTAACAAGCACAACATAATATATTTTCTTTTGAAGCACAACCATGGTGGGAGGTTATAGTTCACAATAAGAACTGGCCAAGTGCTGTGAGAACTGCTCATATCTCCGAAAGGATTCATGCCATCCGTACACAGACATATCCTCATGTTTCTGGGATCAGCAGCAAAGTCTTTATGCATTCGATCGATATTCCTCCATTGAATCGAATCCGCAGGGTGCCTTAGCAAACCGTCGTTCCTTCTATCTTCGGCATGCCAACGCACTAACTTTGCTTCCTTGGGGTTGGCAAATATTCTCTTGAAGCGATCAATGATAGGTAGATACCACACAACCTTCGCCGGACCACCCCGCTTTGACTTTTTTCCCTTCCCCGCAATTTTCTTTCGCTTGTATCGAGAAGCCTTGCACACAGGACAAGCATCTAGGTCCGCATATTGCTTGTGGTACAATATGCAGTCGTTTGGACAAGCGTGAATTCTACGAACCTCTAACCCCAGGGGACACAGAGCCTGCTTTGCTTCATATGTCGTCTCGGGCAATGTGTTCTCTTCAGGAAGCATGACCTTCAATATTCCCAAAAGTTCCGTAAAACTCTTGTCTGTCCATCCACTACTTGCCTTCAGCTTCATTAGGTCCAAGGTAGCTGACAATTTGGTGTGCTTTGCCTTGCATCCGGCGTATAGAGGTGTCTCGGAGTCACTGACCAACCTGTTGAACTTCATGGAATCTCTCTCGTTGTGAGCTTGCTCCTCAACGTCACGTAACATCTCTTGCAGCATATCAGGATCCACATCAACCATTTCACCGCCCAATGGAGATGGTATAAACATGTCATGCTCATCTTCATCTTCATGATTGTCTGCACCACTTCTGTCTGCAGCTGCACCACTACCCGATTCTTGCTCTCCATGCTTCACCCAACATATGTAGCCCTTCATGAATCCCCGTTGTATCAAGTGAGAGTGTACCTTCTCTCCGCTAAACATAATATCATTCTTGCAATCTCTACATGGACAACACATGTATTTGCTATTTCTTCTTCTCCTATCCTCCTCCGCAACGTTCATAAAACTTAAAATGCCATCTCTATACTCCTTGCAATGACGTTTCAAAGTTGTCGCATTCATCCAACTTCGGTCCATCGCTGCAAAATTTAATAAAATATTAGTTAACATACTACTAAATTAAAAAAAATTATTACTACCTTTTTACTTACTTCTAAGATTTTTCTGTTTTTCTTTGGAAAAAAATGACAAAAATTCGCCCCCTTCAACCTCCCACCAAAATAGTGAATAGTGGGATAACTTCAGACAACAGTCGGGTGGTCTATTTATAGTGTGCGAAATATATCTCAATCGGGCCAATGAACCGACATCTCTAACGGGCGCACAGTTATCTCTAACGGGCATCAACAAAAAGCCCGACACAGATATGAGTCATCGGTGACGGGTTTTAAAGCACATCTCAATCGGGCCATATTTGTAGCCCGTCACCGATGACTCATATCTCTGACGGGCTCTCTAGAAGGGCCAGATTGAGATACGAGTCATCGGTGACGGGCTTTAAAGCCATCTCAATCGGGCCATATTTGGAGCCCGTCACCGATGATCCTCATCTCTGACGGGCTCTGTAGACGAGCCCGATTGAGATATGCTAGGTCATCTCAATCGGGCCTAAAGCTGTGCCCGTCACAGATGAGTGTCATCGGTGACGGGCTATGTGTACTTGGGCCTAGAGTATGACTGCACGAGTACATCTACAACGGCGCAAATTTAGGCCCGATTGAGATGACTTGGTTCTGACGGCCCAATAGTCCAGGCATGTGAGGGCCCATCAGAGATAAGAGGATCTGTACTAGTGTTGTGTACATGTTGTGTATGTTGGCCTGGTAACATTTGGATTACTAATTATATATATTACTTCTTTTAAATTGTAACTGAATTCATCGATTGTGATGGTTCTTTCTTGAAGATGCATAGGAAGTTCGGTAAGTTCTCAAGGCTTGCAACTGAATGTGAGAATTGATATAATTATGTGAGACATCCAATTCTTGAGACTTGCAAATAAATTAGGCTTGGAATTTATGTGATTGTGAATTATATGTTAATATATATAGATGTGAAATGTATGAGCCATTCTGGGGATTATGGGATTATATATTTGTGTTTCTGTTATTTTGCAGTAGGCATGGATAACAAAAATATCGTAAACACTCACAATGTATGTACACTCACCCAATAAGCACACACATGTTGGGTGTTTTGCCCGAAAACGTATCCTATACACATAAGCTTTTATGTGTATACACCATACAAACTAACTGACAAATACCATACAAAATTTCACAGAAAATTCTAGAAAATGTTGTACATGTACTTTGAATAGTATTACATTTACATGTAAAATCCCATCTTTAGATTCAAACTACAAGAAATTTTGTTTTTTTACAGCTAAAATAAAATGAATTTTAGTTTAAAACTTTACACATAAAGTATATGCACGATTTTTTTTAGAACCTTGATGACATTTGTTATTTGGTATATATGTAGTGCGCACGTGAAGCTTGTGTGTATATGTTGCATGCATATGTTTTTCCCTCTTTTCTTGGAGAATTCTGGCTCTTACCCTTGATTTCAAGAAGTCAGTTACGAAAGATATCTCACATAGTGTTCATCTATCGTATGCAAATTTAAGTCTAATCTTGTCGATCAACATTCTTGACTATGTCAGATCTCAACTTCTCTCCATATTGGTCCACAGTCGATCAAATGTAGACTCCAAGTCACTGGCGGAAAAAAAAAGAGATCAAGCAGAACTTGTACCGAACATAAATATCACAACTCGTCCCATAATAGTAAGAAATGTGTTTATGAGATAGATGTAACGTAGGTAACCCAATGTTATTATTGCCACATACTCACCACACACACCCAATCCCAATTTATTACCATCTACCCCCACACACCTAATCGACTCTACCACCAAGATTGCATTTACATTCAAAAATACTATCAAAGCATGTTTCATAATTTTGCGCTTGATGAAAACATGGGCAACTCAAATAGTCAAATCCAAAATTTTACAAAAGATTTTCAAAAAGAAAAGGCAAAAGGATTTTGCATGAGTTAACTAGGGAAATTAAAAAAGGAAAGACCTAGACCAAGTGACAGGGAGAAAAAAAAAGATGCAATGTAAAAAAGCTCCCCTAAATGCCTAACTTCCCTTTTACAAATTTTTAAAGAAATTTGAATTTTCAATAGATACAACTTTGCTTTAATTTGCAAAAGAACATATTCTCGTAATAGGAAAATTTTATGCTCTTTTGCTACCTTTTGCCTTAATTTCTAGAGAATATCATCACTTTGTTTTTTTAAAGGGCTTAGATCACGAAAATTAGACCCTAAACACCTGATACATATTATCACAACTTTTTTTTTATTTTTTTCGTTGTAACTTATGGGTAGTATCTTAAAAATTCAATACTTCCTTTGGTTTCATAATTATTGATGTTTCGAACAATGACATGGTCTCCAAAATATATCTTTAACAATATTTTTCTATTATAATATGTACAATTAATAAATATATTTTTACTTTAAAATTTATAAATAAATCTACACGTGTTGTTCTAGTGACTTTATTAAATGAAATATTTTAAGTTATTGATAATCAAAGTTATAAAAGATTGATACTAACCTTTTATAAAACATCAAGAATTATGCTTTTGTATACTCTACTCGGTATTAAAATTATGCACATGAGATAGGATCAATAAAAACATATGGAATACTCTACTCATACTAAAATTATGCACGTGAGATAGGATCAATAAAAACATATGGACGATAAAAGAGGGTCCTCTGTAGCACTACTGCTCACTGACACGTAGACCACACGGATCCAATTGATGAGTGATGGCCGCCGACGAGGTAAATTAACCTCCCAGCCTCCAAAAATAACTGTCAAAACTGCTAAAAGAACTCCACCGCGTCGCGCCCCTTCTCTACACATCTTCCGCCATTTCACTCGCTCATCACTCCCGCCCTCGCGCCCCCTCAAATCTCCCTCACCGTTCCGGCGGCGCAGTGCAGGGCGCGCCGCCGCTGTTCCGGCCGCGCTTAATCTTATTCGTAAGGCGATCGAAGCTCAGTCACGCGCGGCTATGGCGGACGACGATGGAAGCGGCGCCGATGGAGGAGGAGAGCACTTCGAACTCGACTTCCCGTCGCCGCTCCTGGACAACTTCGACGTACTAGAACTGTTCGATCTCTCCGTCCTTGGAGACGACGACGCACCGGCGGCGCCGGCGCCGGTGCAGATGAGCGTGGACAGCGGCGGCGGGAAATTACCTGGTTCCTCCGGCGACGATCTTGTGGACTGGTCGGCTAACTGCTCTAGAATCGACGGCGTGTACGCTCCTCCTCCTATCCAAGATCTTCCGCCGACGGTCGTCCACGGTGGCGCGTCAACGTCGACGTCGTCCGCCGCTCCGGCGCCGGCGCCGCCGCAGGAGGTTACCGTGGACTGCAGTGGTTGCCAAGTGCTGAGAGAAGTAGTGCATTCCAATGGTACATCACATTAGTTCTTCTCGATGTTGATCTATCAAGTCATGCATGCATGGATGAAACAAATGCCAAATAATGGGATGAACATTAATATGAAAAATGCTAATGATATGTACCAAACATTAGTCAAGATACTTCGCTTAATCTGATTGTGTTTATTATGAACTTCTAGGGTTGGAGATCACGAAGCTTTGCATTCATGGCGGCGTCGCTAGTGGTGAGTTCTACCATGCAATACTGGGTGTGTACCGTGTCAACGCCTCGGCCCCGGCTCCGGCACTGGCACATCACTCCATCATCAAGTAATATCATCACCCCGAAGTTAAATCACACTTAAATTGGCAAGAATTTTACTCTTGATTAGTTGATTCCTTGTTTTGATTAGGTGATGGATTTTCATTCTTCGAGAAAACATCATTTCATTTATTTTTGCATGTTATCTAAATAGTTGTCAAAAAAATTTTAAAAAAAATTGTCAACATAGATCAATATGAAATATATCACTACACAAACATACAAAGCTAAATTCAACTTCTACAGGTTACAACAAAACGGACAAATCCATCCAAGCGATTTTATGCAAGTGATTAATCTTATGCAAGTGATTTTATGCAAGCTGATCGATTGAAGCCACTAAATATATCCATCCAATTTAATCGCAGTTTCAGAGGGCGGGGCTACCAGTGGGTGAAGCAGTACCTGACGGAGTACGCGCTCCGGCGAACCGGCGGTGGCTTCGCCGTCGTACAGGACTCGCTGTCGGCGTTCCACGACGCCCTCTGCACCACCATGGCGCCCTGCAGCAACCACGTCGGCGACGACGCACATAGAAGAGCATCGTCATCATCAGTAGTAACAGCAGCAGAAGCGAGAACAAATGGCAATGGTGATCATGATCAACTCGTCATCCACGATGCTGCCGTCCTGCCAATACTAGAATCATCACGTTGCCTTGTGGCAGCAGATCAAGCAACAAGAACCAATAACAATGGCAGTGGTGATCGTCGACTCGTCGTAGACACAACTGCTGCTACTGCTATTCAGCCGCCAGCATCAGGTTGCATTCTGCACATATACATAGTACATTTTCTTAATCTTAATCTATACTCCTTTAAAAAAGACTTTGACAGTGAATCTGTCACACCACCTATTCTTATTGTAACTTTTACTTATTACTTCTTGAACTTTTTAATATTATATAATAACTAAATCAAAATGGATAGTCACATATAAAATTAATGTAGATAGACACATTTTCCAATGTGGATAACATATTTTATGAAAAATATTATATTTATTTTAGAAAATATTGTGATTTTTTTATCTGTAGCAAAGCACAAACATTTAGCTGGTTATATAATATATTTGTATTGTAAGTTGATTTGCCTTTTTTTAAATTAAAACTTATCAAGTTTATAGGAAAATGTAGCAACTCTTATAACACCAAATTAGTTTTATTGAACCTAGCTAATAATATATTTTTGATATTACGTTAGTTTGGTGTTGAAAAATATTGACATATTTTTCTATAAAATTGCTCAAACTATAACTAAAAAAAAGTTTGATTTAGAAAAAAAAAAGTCAAAGCGAGGAAGTACATTGCTAGCTAATCAATCGTTCATGGGTCGATTAAAATTCAGTTCTGGAGTTTAATTACCTAGCTTTGCCATGGCTAACCCATCATGCATGTTTGGTACATTTGTGTATTTGCAGGGCCTTCCCAAGCAAGCAATACCAGTCATCACGTCCAACAACGCTTCCATCTCGCTGCCAGGAGTGCACTTGCAATCCAGGTACGTATATACTACCTTCGATCCGTCTTTTAAATATATGATAGAGTTGACTCTTTTAATTTATTTAACTACTATTTGTCTTTTCTACAAATAATATTTGTGCAGATGAACAAACATATATTAGGCATTCTTAAAGTATTTTTCGATGATAGATCTACAGATACTCTTTTCACTTTATTACTTAACTTAGTAATTGAAGAAATATTGGTTATCAAAATTTGAGGAAAAAATCAGCTACATCATATATTAAAAAATGATGTCGTATATCTACGTCATATTTGATATCGGCAAAGTCTTCAATTAATAGACATTTTTCATCATCACATTTTTCAGCTATATATTCGTAAAAGAGTTTTTAAATATAATGATAAAAGTGTTTTTATGACAAATCCACCAATATTATTTTCACATATAATATGTGTCTTAATAGTTTTACATTATTAATAATTCAAGATTTGGAAGTTTTACTACACTTATTTTAAGATGTTGTCTATTTGAGAATAGAGTATATCAAGATATTGAGAGGTGACATAATAATTTTTAGTATATGTATTAATTTGTATACCTTGTCAACACACTATGGAGGTACCGAAAAACATCAAAAGTTACTAAAATCCAGTTATCTACACAATCGATCAGAACCATGAAAAACATACAAAAATTACTTTTAATTACACATTACTATTCTATATGTGTACTGTCATTAATATATTTGATCTATTCTAGAGGAAGAGAACTAAGCAGCTTCAGCTTGGCGACATCGCCCCCTACTTTGAACTACCCATCGCCAAGGCTGCTAGAAAGCTGGATGTATGCGCCACTGCTCTCAAAGGCATATGTCGTAAGCATGGTGTATTACGCTGGCCATATCGAAAGGTTAGCTAGATCATTTTACTTTAATTTCAATCTATTTTGTAACAAAGATCAAGAAAAACAAATTTGTTGCACATATGTTGTGCACTTGTAAAATCTCATCACATCCATATATTAGCAAGAAATAACACTGGCAATAAATCCCACTCTAAAAGAACCATTGTTTTTTAATTATATGGCGTATTTATTTAAAATGTTTTTTAAGATTAAACTTTGAGAACTACTTTCTCACAATTACATGAATTTAATTTATTTGTGCTATACAGGTGAGAAGCATCGATAGGCAAATTACGACTCTAAGAAGATCTGGTAACGGAGATGCAACAAGGAATGAGATTGAAACATTGATTGTTTCGAGGAGAAGGATAGTTGCTGGTCTTGAATAAGGACCAAAGGGAATCTACGTTAACTCCTCTCAAGCCATCGTGCAATTCACAAATATGCATAAAGAGATTATTTGGGAGTGATTTTTTTAATAAGTGTAAACATGTATTTGATTATTTGCAAAGTTGCAATACAAGATAAAGGGTGCGTCTGCCATGTAGTGGACGTTAAATGTGTCTGGTTTCTATTTCGATTTTGTGTTTCTTAACAAGTACTCCTTTAGAACATAGGAATAAAAAAAACCGGCCATCTGTTCTTTGAAGCCTTAAAAAATTAACTGCCGGTAGGCAAACACCAGTTAGACACTTTAATATGCTGACTATCAGGTTTAACTTCATGTTAATGTATCCATATAGCGTGTTAATCTGGCACGGGTGGACATACCCATTGGGTAGGGTTGGTCGGTTGGCAAAAGTACGACAACTCCCTCCTAGTCGGTACAACAAAAACCACACTTTTGTAGAAACATTTTTTGAATTGCCTCTAAAATCAGGAGTTTTATAGCGTAGATATATTTTTAGAGGCACTTTAAAAATTGCTTAGAAAACTTTTACTCTAGAGACATTTTGGAGAAATGTATTTGTTTTTATCTTGTGGAGGCATTTTTTGGCAAAAGTATTTTCTTTAGGCATTTGAAGGTCTATAGAGGCACTTCTTATAATGCTAATATGTACTAAGGAATAGATACAAATAACACGACTGGCAGGTGTACCTGTTGATTGAAATCTTTAATGGAACACATGCTCATTCCAGCCCTTCCTTTAGGGATGCAGCCTTGCAAATAAACAAAATGAACGGAAACCATAATAATGCATATAAAATGGGTTATGGGGATCCTAATTAAAGTACATTAATTTTGACAATACATACACAAGTAAGTTCATATATGCTGGAAACTTCTCCAAAAAAAAAAACAGAAACGAACTTATGCCAAGTAATTTTGATATATTAATTATAAGATTGCGATATGGACATGACTTTGTTTTGAGTTGTGTCTCGTTTTGGTCAATGATGTATTTGACCTGTTTATTTTGCTATCTAAGACATGCATGGTCAATGTGCTGATAACTGAACCTATTTAGAAACCTGTGATGTTTGGTCAGTGAACCTGTAATATTTTTGTCAATAAACCTGCTATTCTACTTGGACTTGTGGTTAGGTTAGCCTATTTTTTTCACTGTATTAGATGTCCACTAGGTTTTATTAGATTTTAACTGGCCTATAACCTTTGTACTATATAGGTTGTTACTACGTATAATGCTTGAGCCTATATAGTTTATCAAAATGAGTTTGGCTCATTCGTTATTTGATACTACTACAAATGGCTTAAAAAAATTGGACTGAAGTAGTGTATAAATTGCTACATTTTGGATGGGCCAGCCCTAAATCTAGCCAGACTTGCAATTGGACTTAGTTATACATAGGTTGCTCACTACATGGCCCTTAACATGTCACTAGTTTGTCAATTGCTATGTTTCAGATGTGCTAGACCTAACTCTAATCGGGCTTACAATTGAGCTTAATTAGTCCAAATGATACTATATTGCCCTTGTTAGGTGGAAATAACGTTTCTTATGCTCCACAGTGACGAAAATAAGCGTCATAAGCTCAATGATAAAAGAAGGGTCATCACTAGCTTAATGACAAAAAAAAATCGTCAAAGAACATCATTAGAGACGCACGATGGGTGAATAACGAATTTACGTCATGTTAACGTCATAGATTTCAAAATGTGAATATAATTTTTCGTTTCTATGATGTAAATGAAACGTCACCTACCATAAACGATCCATTGGAGACTGTGATTCTACATTGCCCTCCTCTATCTTCCTTTAGAATAATATATAAAACACCAATTGAAAAAATGTAAACTACAAGCTTTTTTAATTTTGAGTTGATATCTCTAGCTCCAAAATTAATTTAAAGTTGAGTGTGAAATAGAGTAGGATAATTAGGACGACAAGACATTTTCACTACTACAAAAACCCTCATAGGGAACAGCTCATAGGTGCCGGTTCATTTAAAATCGGCACCTATAGAACATTTCTCACCGCCCTGCGATGGAAAAATATAAAACTGGCACCTTTAAACACTATAAGTGCCGGTTCCAGAGAAAAAGCCGGTACTTATACTATAGGTGCTGGTTTTTAAAACGAACCGGCACCTATAATATATTATAGGTACCGGTTAATTAAAAAACTGACACCTATAATATATTATAAGTACCGGTTTTTCTTAAAAACCGGCACCTATAGCTTTGAGCCGAGCCGGTGGCATCGAGCCGGTGAACCGCGCGCACGGTCCTCTTATCTCTCTCGATCTCTCTCGTCTCTCTCTCGTCTCTCTCTCGATCTCTCTCGTCTCTCTCTCGTCCTACCTTCCTTCTCTCTCGTCTCTCTCGCGCGCTCTCTCTCTCTGTCGCTCTCTTGCGACGGCTGCCTGGCGGAGACGGCAGCGGCGGCGGCGGTCGCGTCCTCCCTTTCGCCAGATCTGGCGGGAGGGGAGGCGACGGGCTCTGCGGTCAGAGTGCGGTCAGGGAGGGAAGGGGAGGCGGGACGAGGCGGCGGCCGCATGAGTACGTTCAGCGGGCTCCGTGGGCGATGGCGGTGGCGGTGGGGAAGCCAGCGGGGAGGGGGGCAGTGGCCGGGGAGGCGGTGGGCTCCCACGGCTGGCAGATGCTTGGCGGAAGTGGCAGCGGCGACGGTGGCCGCGCCCTCCTCTCCGCCAGATCCGGAGGGAGGGGAGGCGGAGGGGTCCGAGGCCGGCGGTGGGAACCCCTCCGCCAGATCCAGCGAGTTCGGCGCACTCCCCTTCGCCAGATACAACGAGAAGGGAGCCAGCCGGGGGGAGAGGGCAGTGGGGAGGCGGTGGGCTCCCGTGGCCGACGGCTACCTGGCGGAGGTAGCTGCGGCGCACCTCAGCGGCGGCGGCAGCCACGCCCTCCTCATGCGCACGACGGTGGAGAAGGACACCGGTGGCATGGGCAGGGTGGCGTCCGGCGACATGAGTTCGGCTCGATTCGAGCCGGCTCTCTTTTTTTTGACTCGAGCAAAGGTAAAGGTGCCGGTTCTATATTCCACATAGGTGCCGGTTGCCCCTATTGGTGCCGACCAATAGGTGCCGGTCGGAAAACCGGCACCTATAACCGGTTCCCAACCGGCACCTAAGAGCATTTCTGTACTAGTGTTTGTTCACATTCGAGACTAAAATTAGATCATCATATCGCATTATTTTAATTTACAAAGTGCATTTTCCGTAATATATCAATACATGAATTGGAGCCATGACAAAACTACAGGGCTTTTCAGTTTGCACATGCAAAAAAAACAATAATTATCCACTACGACCTGCTTCTAAAATAAATATAACTAGTTCTAAGGTTGAACACAGGTATTAAAAATGCTAGTGAAATTAAACAGTGGAAAGTTATGATTGATTAAAAATAGTAGGTAGGTAGGTAAAGAACTTGAATGATAAAATGTTGTGATTCGTTGAAAAAATATATAGTGTTATATTTTAAAATAAATTTTGAATAATTTGTTATATTTTAGGACGCAGACAGTACTAATAAATAAACTTCATTCATGACTGAAACCAGGCCCTTAAAAGAGAAAAAAAATTAGGCCCATATAAGCCCATACAGACCGGCCCAATCAAGCGGGCCGAATTCATCAGGCCCACCACCTGCTTAAACCCTCCCCTCGAAACCCTAGCCCGCCACCGCCTCCAATGGGTGACGGCCACGCCGCCGATAAACCCACGCCGCCGCCGCCGCCGCCGCCGCCGCCGGCCTTGCTCGCCGGCGCGCCGCGCGACGCCAAGCTCAGCCGCGCCGCGGCGCTTTCCCGCGAGGAGGTCATCCGCCGTCGCCGGCGCGGCCTCCTGCAGCTCCACTCCCTCTACCGCGCCCAGCTCTGGGCGCTCGCCGACGAGCTCCCCGCCAGGCACGCCGATTACTGGTGGGAGCACGGCTCCGGCCCCATCGTCGCCCCCGACGCCGGGAATGCCGTTGTCTGTGGTGGCGGCGGCGCTCCTCCTCCGGCTGTGAATGGCGGCGGCGCTGCCGTCGGCGGGAGGGCGGGGTGCTCCGCGGCGAACTGCGGCGCGAAGGCGATGCCCCTCACGGCCTACTGCTTCGATCACATCCTCTTCGACCCCAAGCAGCTGCTCTACAAGCCCTGCGCCTTCGTCACCAACCGAAGGTACATTGCAATTTCACGCTTCCGTATTCTAATTTTGGTTTGATTCAGTGCCGCGCCGTAAAATTCTGTGCGGGGAATGTGGTTGTATGGTCGGGTTCATTCTGCGATGGGTGGTTACTATTCTGAGGGGAGATGGTTGCTTGTGAATTTTGATCATTTTTAGGTTGACTTCATGTCTGCATGGGTTGGAATTTGCGATGTTATGCCATGTTTTTTTAAAAAAAGTTTTCGTTTGTATCATTCATCTAGTTGTGGGAATCTTGCAGCCTTTTCATTACGTGTATGAAGCCTGAATAAGTATGTTTTTCAGAAAACTTGTCAAAGCTGAATACTTTGGTGGTTGTATTGGCGATTTTTGCATCTAAGACATTGCTTGAACAACTTCCGATTTGCAGGTATGGTATGTTAGGTTTTCATGTATCAAACACAATTTTGGCGCAAACCAGCTGGTTTCTCGCGTTGTCCTGGTTTCTGTTAAGGATAATATGAGCTACAGTAACATGTAGGACAATGGTACCTATATTATGTGGTGACAAAAAAAAATGAGGGACATTGGATTTTCTTAAACTAACCTTAATAGTTTCCCTATATTAGATATTCAGGAATGTACATAGAAGTGATAAATATGTGGATTTGAATTAGTAGTATTGCCGATGTGAATATGAATTAGGCAAATACTCAATAGGATTATTGATTCAGATATAGTATCTCGATGCCATGACTCAAAAATAGGATTGTCCATTTAACCTACAAGCTACAATGATGTCCAACCTTCCTCCATGTAGTTCTTTTTCATGTATGGGTCAAATTATGCAGTTTTTATCTTACTAATTGCACAGCATTTATCTTAGTGCCCTTGAGCTTCATGATTAGCTTGAAATGTCCCTGAACTTGCTTCTGTTAGTAAAATTTAATCATTTTGGGGACTATTTTAATCCTGGCACTTATGTTATGAGAACATTTAGTTCAACCCTCCAATTTGGATTTGCCTTTTGTTGACTTTGGGGCTAAACCTTGGACTAGTCAAAGTTTTGTGATTATCACAACTTCTGGACTTATACGTGCTGACAAATAGACATGTCTATTTAGTCTCTTTGCAATTTACACCTCACATGGATAACAGTCAGGTTCCCCGCCAAGCCTACTTTTCTTGCCAGCAGTTTGAAGATTAACGCATAGGACAATAATTCCTATATGCTGTATTTTATGGGGGAAAAAAGGTTAAGGACGGGACAATGGAAAGTTGTTAAACTAGGACCCCTTCCCTATCTTTTTTAATCAGGAACGAATGCAGAACTGATAAATACAGATTTGTATAAAAATAATTATAATGTTAGTACAATTGTTAACCTGGTGTTGTACAGGCTGGATATTCCATTCTCAGCATGCATTTGCATGTCCGCCGCTGCTGGCTGTAGTTAGTGGCATATCTGTTCAATTTGTGCATTCCGTTTTGAATACAGTGCTTAATAAGTTTCTTAATACCTCTAGCCAACACAAATTGGGTAAATATCGGTAGGAGTGTTGAGTGTTGAAAAGAAATTAGCACTGAGCGTTCAACTCACATGCTTTGTTGGAGTCCATACTTCATCCCTTCAATCCATATACCTATGCAGTCTTTTGTTTGGCTAAATCAATTTTTACTAGATTACATAGTCTCAGTCAATATCCCATCAGTTTCCTGATTAGCTTGCCATGTTCCTAAACTTGTTCATGGTATTCAACTCCACCAATCTGGATGTTATCGAACGACTGAATTATTCCATTGGTGGTAAAGGTGGCTGCTAGCTTGGTAGCTGTATAAATGGCTGTGACAATTTTTATTACGATCATCCAAATTTGTGGGATTCAACTGATTTCTTTATTAGAAAAGGTTATTATCCTCAAATACTGTAATTTGCGGGATTTGGCTTATTTGTTCATTAGAGAAGGTAATCCTCAAATACTGTTACAAGTGTGTAGCAGCTGCGATCATTCTACTGTATTATGTAACCTAGGGATTTCATAGGTCTCACAAATAGGCATATCATATGCATATGAAATATCTGTGTTGATATAATACATAAATGGTAGGACGCAAAATAACATGCATATTGGTTGTACTTCTTTGGTTGGAATAAGGGGAATGGGGAATGACTTTTTTAATGCCAATTTACTTCGAAGAATTCATCTTGTTACTTAATAAGCCATTCTCCTTATGATTACTATTGTTTATTCCTCTGCAGTGGCATGCAAAATGGGGTAGAAACTTGTGGGAAACCTGTTCTGACAGGCATTACTCCATTGCGATGTTCTGATCATGATCCAAAATCTCAGAGGCTCATTATAGAAGCTTTGAAAAAAGTTGGAATTGACCTGCACTTGACAAGTAATGGAGTCCCAAAACTGAATCTCTTGATTTGTGAAACAGTCCGCCAAATTCAGAGGAAAAGAAAGATACAGTTGAATGGTGCAAAGAATGTGCCATTTCATAGATCATCGAATTGATTCTTTTGGATCAACATATGATCCTGTTGTACATGAAGGCTGACAGACATGACGATCATCCACTGTAAATACCAGGTATATCAGGTATTGAGGTGCACCTCGTAGTCCAAAGGAAAAACAATAAGAGCCAGAAAACACGCTGGAGGTTTTATTACAGTGCAAAAATCTTTGCAGAGAAGAATCTTTCCGTCTACCATCCTTGAAAGAAGTCGAAGTTGGACTTTGAGCTTCCAAGGAAATCTAAAACATGTTCAAGTAATTGGAGGGTCGTGTTCTTTTATGGATCATATTAGGCCTCCCTTTTGGGGAATGTACAGCCTTATCAGTATGTTGTAGTTGATCTAATACTAGTATGTTGTAGTTGCTCAGTAACCCTTTTATAATTGCTCTTCCAACTTTGCTGTGGTCTTATCAGCCTAGTTCGTGCATGCTGCCGTAAATTGCAGTGGTTTAGATGGTTCAGTTTGCTGATGTTTGGGAGTTCAGCTTGCAAGTTGCAAACTGTAAATGTCCCTCGAATTCCAGTTGTTCATAACTTAAAGGTTCATTGCAAAGTTGTATATGTTGACTAGCTTGATGTCCTGAGTCCTAATGGAAGTAAAAATTATTATTCAATATAGATTCTGTTGCTTCTTTAGCCATGTCATTATCCTTCCTCTAAATATGTCATAGTTTCCAAGAGGTTGGACCTCTTGCTTATTTTCCTATGAAATTGAGTTATAGGAATGCAATCCTACGAAAAATTTCCTATCCTTCTTTATGAATCTAAGGGTTTCATAACAAAATTTCCTTTGAAAATTGAATCCTCTAACATTTCTATGACAATTCTCCAATTCAAAGGGATTCTAAAAGGATAGCTGAAAGTAGAGATGACAATGGGTCTATACTCATCGGGTCTTCTTATCTCATGCACACACCCGTGATGAATAAAAGCTCTTGCTCCAACACCCACATCTGCTCGCGGGTGCAAAATTCTCTTCACACCCATACCTGTGCGGGTAATGGGTACCCATACTCATCACACTAACTTAGAGCACTTGTAATTTTGCACAATAATCAAACGATTACGATGGCAACCATCAATATTATATTATGTAACCTTGGTTTAACAATAATATTCAAAAGCAAGTAAACAAACCATGTAAGAATTAGACCATATACGAAAGTAAGCAAACCATACTATAATTAAACCATACATTAACATTTAAAAGGAAGTAAATATCATCCTAAGCACACGGGTTTATTTTACCCATTGGTTAATGGATACGGGTGACTAAAGAACGGACTTATACCCACCTACCCAATGGGTAAGGATATTTGCCCATTAGTAAACCCATAGGTATAAGAATTAGACCCTATGTAATTCTTAAGAGGGTAAAAACCCATTAGATCTCGGGTTATAAGGCCCCGTTGCCATCTCTAATTGAAAGTTTGAATTCTGAAATACAGATGTTGCTTGAGACCTGGAGCACTCCCAACAGTGACCACGGCACACTTAGTACTCCTGCAGTATTACAAGCCTGCTCTTTATCTCTATATGACTTTTTTTTCTTTGAAGACTGCTCTCTATGTGACTGAGAGCAACCGAAAAAATCTGAAAGAAACAGGCACCACAAGCATCCACCACGTTCTCTCTATAATCTGGTAATATGATCGTCCACCTTTGAGCATCAAACACCATTTTACTATTGGAACCTACTTCAAATCCACTGAAGATCATTTATATGTCTTATCTACTCCATTACTAGATTATATCTATCTAAAACAAAAAAAAATACTATTCCAAATACTAACATTTATATTATATGAGAGCCTTTTTGAAACACGGATTGAAATCGTCGAAATCCTGAGCAGTCGCTACCATGACCAGACAATTAATAAGTAGTAACCGTACACAATACCCACTGAAGATTTTTTTTAATTTTATTGGATTATGTCAATCCAAAACATAAATACTTCGAATACTAACATTTATACAAGAGCCTCTTTGAAATAGAGATATAGTGCGGTTGCTATTGTGACTGCACAACACTAACCGCATGCAAACTCAACCATCCATTTCTTGATCCGAGGGTTCAAACCTACGCTACTGTCTCATCATCGTCTACGGGATCATCAACTACCAACATTTTTTTTCAACAATACATAGCTAGAGCGATCACGTCTTCCATTTTACTATCTCCATTCCAAAATAAAGTTACTTTTAGCTATGAATCTAGATAAATACTTATCCAATATTCATAGCCCAAAAATAGCTACATTTTTAGAACGGAGGTAATAGATTCAATGGTCACTCAAACCGCGGCTTTTTTCATCATCGTCGTCGTCGTGGTTGCCGCGGACACCTTGTCATCCTCCATTGATGGTTGAACTCGAGGATGATTCCTATACGTGTACTTCCATGCAGAGTAGAGGTAGAGGAAGAAGGCGACGAGCTCGAACACGGCGAGCAGCCAGTAGAACCGGTCGAGGTGGCTGGCATCGAGGTCGGCGCCGTCGAGCCAGCCGCCGTGCCCGTCGTCGCGGGCGCCGGCGGTGGCGCGGTTGACCGCCTGGATGAGGACGCCGCCGAGCCACGACGCGACGCCGAGGATGCAGAAGAAGACGGCGCCGCCGATGGACTTCATCCCGGCGGACGCCTCGCTGTAGAAGAACTCGAGGAGCCCCACGAAGGAGGTGACGTCCATGACGCCGAGGAGGAAGAACTGCGGCGTCAGCCAGAACACCGACATGGCCGGCGTAGCTCCACGGCGGCGCGACTCCACGGCGGCGGCGAGCGCCAGCGCAGCGGTGCTGGACGCGAACCCGAGGCCGACACGCTGGAGGTGGGTGATGCCGGCGGCGTAGCCCGTGGCGCGTCTCAGCCACGGCACGGCGGCGCGGTCGTAGGCGACGAGGATGAGCATCTGGAAGACGATTGGGACGACGAAGAGGCTCGCCGGCGGGACGTTGGCGCCGGCGAGGCGGGTGTCCATGGCGCCGCCCTGCTGCACGGTGAAGGTGAGGAGGAGAGGGATGGGGATGTAGCCGAGGACGGAGGTGAGGAAGACGGGGAGCATGCGGAGGATGATCTTCGCCTCCTCCACCTGCGTCACCGTGCACGCCGACCACCGCCGCCGGTCGCCGTCGTCCACCGCTGCCTTGTCCAGGAACCTAGCTTGCACACAAAAAAAAAAATTCCCCCGAAATTAACAAATTAACGACACAAGAGAAAAATCATGGTAAAATAAATTCGAAAATCTAAAACTCAATGAATTACAAAAAAAATCATTTAGATTTGTGATAATGTTTTTCTAATGACTACGGCACGAGTTCTGTTAGATATATTGAGACAGAGTAAAAAGTTGCCAAAACACAAAAAGTTCAGAGCAGGGACGAGGGGTTAGGAATTTTTGAGAATGTTTACATTTCAGATTTTTAAGTACTCTCCTAATTAATAGACATTGAAACTTACTTGAAGTCTGGAGTTTTATCCAGCAGCTCAATGCTCGAGCCGTCGGAACTCTCATGCATTTCCACCAAGCTCTCCGGCATCGTGACGTTCCTCTTCCTGAACGCCGCCACAAAAACCTGCCAAAATTATATTTCACGCAAAAAATCAAAATGCTAGATAATCAAATTTGAACAAGCATCGCTCTGACAAATTACCAGCACAAATTTCAAAACTTAATTTTAAAGATTTCAAGTTAGGACTAATGACGAATCTAAAAAATTAGTTCATTGGTATCATAACGTACTTAGCAGTGTCATGGTATGCTAGTTATACTTAAACTATAGTGCTATACAGAGACAGATACAAGGAGTGGTCCCGGGGTCTCGGGACCAAAAAAAATCATCGCCCTATGCATATATACATATGTGAAAAAATATTTAAAAAAGAAAAAAATAACTCTTTTATTAATATATTATGATGCATATTTAATTAATTTATATTTCTAACCTTATTATATTAAAGATATTTTAAATATATATATATATATATATAGGTTGGACCACCCAAATAAAAATTTTAGATACGTCATTGTTGCTATAATATATGAATAAGTAGCTTAAGTATAGATTTTGTTAAAAGTAATCGGTGTCGCTTGACACTGGTCCATACACGGTAGATCTGCCTCTGGCAGGGACTACCAATGGATCCCAGTAGGATTTTTTTAACAAGTAAAAAAGAAGAATTAATGTATTTCAGTTCAGAAAGAAAGCTATCCAAATTCAGCGAAAACGTTAATGTTTAAAACTTTTGCTCGAAATTTCCTAAATTTTGGAGCTTCAGTTGAGTTACCTGGAGGATTCTGGTGAGCGGGCTGCCGGTGGGCACACGGTGGCGGTAGAATGGGAGGCCGGCGAGGACGACGGCCATGGCGACGAGCGCCATGAGCGCGGCGAGCGCGAAGCCGAGGTCCCACCCCTCGTTGTTCTGCACCCACACCACGAACACGAGCCCCACGAGGCCGCCCAGCGAGATGCAGAAGGCGAACCAGTTGAAGAAGCTCGCCTTCCCCCGGACCTCCGCCGCGTCGCCCTCGCCGCCGTCGAACTGGTCGCCGCCCAGCGCCGCCCCGCACACCCGCAGCGCGCCCTCGCCGAGGGGGATCACGTACAGGCCCAGCCGGAGCAGGCTCAGGTTCCGCCCGCTCACCGCCGCGCACCGGCCGCGGCCGCCGGCGGCGGCGGCGCACGGCGGCGGGTGCAGCGACGGGAAGTGCGCTTGGCATGCTAGCAGCATGTACCCCTAACAATAATCACATTAATTAATCCATACATACTGGTTTTTGGCTTTTCACTTGCACTGATAAATTAATTAGAGTAAATTGTATTTTTCTTCAAGATCAGAGTAAATTGTACTTTACACCGGGTAAAGTGTACTTTGTTTTGCTTTGCACGCGCAAGGTTTAGTACAGATTTTCACTTTACAATTGGTCTAATGATATTAATTTTCACTTAACACCATGATGCTTCGTCAAACCTGTAGAAATTTCATAAAATTTAAACAAAACCTCATGAAAAAAGATTTAAATTCAAGAAATTTTATTAGTGTTATTCATATTTTACAAGCCTTCTCTTCAATTGTTATAGGAAGCAACGAAGTGTAAAGCGAAACTTATTTTGATACGTCTTGATATATAATGAAAGTATGTAATAAACCTAACCGTAAAGTGAAACAAGGTATATTGTAATCATGATATCTATTGGTAGTAAAATTTAGACATTTTTTTTCTAATCTAATGGATTGTATTTATTCATATTACCTAAGGGAATAGTTTTTCTTAAAAAAAACTTATTAATTATTACTGATTAAGGCTGTGTTCTCTACTCTACTTTTCCAACTTATCTTTTTTTTTCGCACGTATATTTTTTAAACTGTTAAATGATATGTTTTTTTTAAAAAGTTTATATACAAAGTTACTTTAAAAAATCATATTAATCTATTTTTTAAAAAAAACAAATACTTAGTTAATCATGCGTTAATGAATCGTTTCGTTTTTACGTGCTAGGAGGGTTAATTCCCAACACCCATAAACGTACACAGCCTAAGTTACTCAAACTTCTAATTTTCTACTGATAATATCAACTGATAGTACAATCCAATATAGACCATTGAAAAAGTTACTCAAAGCTTAAACCATTGATGAGATAGACTAAACATGTTTTAGTTTTATAATTAAGAACTGATCCATTACAGCTTTAACGTTGGCCAACCAGTTCACCCCAAAAGCTTAAAGTACCATTCATATAACACATACTTTCTCAGTTTTATATTATAAGTCATTTGATTTTTTTAGTCAAACTTCTTTAAACTTCTTTAAGTTTGACTAAATTTATAGTAAAATATAATAATATTTTTAATACAAGTAAACATTGTATCAAAATATATTTAATGTTAAATTTAATGAAGCTAATTTGGTATCATGGATGTTATTAATTTTTTTATAAATTTGATCAAATCTAAAGAAATAAGAAAAAAGTCAAACAATTTATAATATGAAACAAATGAAATAGTAAGGATAGTGACCAGTGAGGATAAATGAATGACTCAGGGTGCTTGCCAGAATTTCGATGGGGGCAAAGATGAGGATGGTGTAGAAGCGCTTGATGTAGGAGTCGGAGATGAAGGCGCCGAGGAAGGAGAAGACACAGATTGCGCCGTAGAAGTTGGCGGCGGTGGTGGAGGCATCGGCGATGCCCATGTGCATTGTGCCATGCAGGTAGCTCACTATGTTTAGCATAGTCGGAATGTTCCCCATGTTGGTCATCACAATCAAGACTGCAAGCGCAGAGAAAATTGTGTATGATCTATCAGCCTATAGTTTTTTTCTCTGTTCAGATAAGGCTAGCTTCACTGTAACTAAAGACTGCAAATTCTAAATGAATAACGATAAATAGATTTCGATGTTCTTCTTTTATAACGATATAAATATATCCCTTTCTCAAGAACAATATCATCCTTTTCTACTTAAAAAATTAATGTAACTTAGTGTTCTTGAAACAACTTGTTGATAATATCAACCTGAAGTTACATTAATTTCTTGAGTATTATCTTCAGGTTGATAATACTTGTTTTCGATAAAGCTGATGTCAAATTTTAAAATATTTTACTATAAATAATTTTTAAAATATTTGTCTTAAAGATCGTATGTATATGTATAGGTTAGTTTAAAAAGTACTTCGGTAAAATTATATATTTTTTGATATTTTTATATATATTATAATAAAAAATAGTGGTCAAAATTATTTTTTTAGACCATGTCTTTTTCAAAACGACAAGTATTATCAAAAGTATGGGTTGGTTCATCTCTCTTTTTTCCAATGAAGAAAGAAAAATATATAAATAAATAAAATTTGATGCGTCATCATGTATTATTGGCTAGGACAGCTGATCCTCTGCAGTTGCAAAGGAAACAAATACAACACTGTCAACACATGCCGATCGATCAGGGGCCCTTGAGCTGATCCTGACCATTGATTTATGATCTGACGACAGCGGATCAAGCCAGTTACTTACCGTAGATGAACATAACTGCCTTCACACCACCATGCCTCCTGGGATCAACTGGCCTTCCCCTCCAGTCCACAAGGCCTTGCACTTGCAGAGGCATGGCCAGCTCTAGATCTTCTCAACCTCTACAAGATCTTGCAAGCTGCAAGTGTATATAGTGGGTTTCACTTCACTATGTGTCACAGTCTTGACTCTTGATGATGTATGTTTGTGGCTTGTGATGAGCAACAATTGTGGCTTGTATTGGTGCCCTTTTATAGGCGTGGAAGAAGTGCAGCTAATGCTAGTATCTGTGCAGGCAGATCATGATGCTACTTCTGTTTTTCTTCAGTGATGCTGACTAATTTTTATTATTGATATTTTAAATAATTGATCACTCGATTGATTGAATTTGACACTAGTTCGTCATATGTACTAGTAGTTGTTTTCTGGTACCATGTTCGGTTGTTGGTTCCTACTCAATTAACAGGGGAGCTACCCATATTACCCCTTGCATCAGAACTGCAACACCCCTTTGACTGTAGGTAACAAAAGACATAATTTAACATTAAGTTCTCCTAATCAAACCATTCTCCCCAAATTTCTGTTAACTTCTCCTAGTCAAACCATTTATAGTACTAAACTCATTTATACTTTACATTTGGGGTTGTCACGACATATTCCAACAACCTAAGAATTTAGGAGATAAAAAATATCAAGACCTAAAACTACTACTCCGTATAGATGTACCCTCGATAAGAAAATCAATTGTATTAATCTTATCTTGAATTTAATTTAGCCGCAATTTTGTCTTACGTCAATCCACTGGTCTTTTCTCAAGTCATAACCAAGAGAAACGATAATTTGGCTTTCAGTTAGTAAGATAAAATAACATTTCCTTCGGTAGGTAAGCTGTCAAAGTGTCAATGCATCCATAGGGCAGAGCATGTAAGGTTACTGGGAGTATGTATCGATTAAGAATGAACAAAGACCGGAGGCATACTGGATATCATTTAATCATAATTAATATACTGTAGTTTGTACGAATAAATGGTTTTTATCATGATTCTTAATTTAGTCAGTATTGTGCTGAGACCGGAAGGATAATCATATGTAGACAAACATTTACCATCCTTGAGAAATTACAATCTCTCAGCATATTAGTGACTATGGCTATGTATTTAGACATTGGGACAGAGGTAGTATTAATTATGAGATGCCAAAATAATTTTGCATTGGTCATACCTTCAAAAGTCTGAAGTTATCATTTGGGCACCGTACCTCTCTCGGTAGTTCGCAAGGGCAAAAGAAAAAGCTCTAGTCACTGCATGTGATCAGCTTATTTGTGGAAGAAATTTTCCATCAACCTTGCCTTTGATCAAATCTTCCCAACTACTATATGTTTATATTAAACAGTTCTTTTGCAGGGATAAATTAAACGGTTGATTAAATGATTTACTTAAATTTATGATATGATCCGCTTAATTCATCTTACAGCTCATTGAAAATTACATACATTTTTACATCAAAAGATAAAAACACTTATAACTAAAACAACTGTGACTAAAATGTCGCATTTTCATATATTAAATACAGCCAATGATGGGTACACTATAAAAAAACAATCTTTAACAACACCTGGGTTTTATTTTTTAATGCGGACATAAAATTTTTCACTTGTAAATATATTGAGAGGTCCCAAAAATCTAGCGTCAACTATAAAAATAATTTTTAAATACAGGACTTAAAAAAACCGTATATAAAAATATTCTAATTTTCACAAACGTATCGTCCATAAAAATTAATTTTGATAAGCGGCACGTTAAGAGCATCGCCTGCCTAAAAAGCATAAGTCGTTAAAATAGCCGGCCACCCAGCCTCCCTATCTCTCCACAACCTTATCCCCTCACCTCTCTCTCTCCGTCGCCTTCCTCACTTCTCTCTCTCCAGTGTCCACCTCACACCCACACTTCGCCCACACGCCCGGCCCGGCCTCCTCCGCTCCGCTCCCTCCTGCTGCAGCCACCACGCGCCATCGGCCACGTACGCCCACCGCTGGCGGGCCTCGGGATGACGGAGGCCCGCGGTGCTCGGCGACCACAACCGCGAGACCTAAAGGATGGCAACCGCGACAGCGACGACGACGACGACGCTGCCGTTCGGGAGCACGGATCCGCCACCGACGGTCGTCAGGAGCGCAGATCGGGATCCGTGGCTTCTCCACTCCCCTCCCCTCCCCTCCCCTCCCTCTCCCTCTCCCAGATCTGGCTAGAGGGGAGGGGACGGTGGCGGCCTGCGACGGCCGGAGGAGACAAAGGGGGAGGGGGTGACGGCACGATGTAGGAAGAGGAGGAGCAGTGGAGGATGGGGAGGGGAGCTCGGCTCGACGGCGGCGGGGCTCAGCGGCAGGGGGTCGGCGACGGCTGTAAGGATGGTGGCTCGGCGCCACGAGAGAGGCAGCGGCAGTACACGGGAGCTCCGGATCCGTCAGGCGGCGGCGGCGCTCGGCCGATGCTGGAGGACGGTGCATGGCTCAGTCTTCGTCTCTCGGTGACGGCGACAACAACGATCCAATCCGGTTAGTTTGGCTGGAGACCGGTGAATGAAAACATGTGAACGGAAATTGATCCAATTGGAAACCTGCGAACGGAAATTTGTGAATGTAAATTATGATGCTTTATGGATTTGTTAACTTTGGGATTTGGGAATAATTTCTTTGAATTGGGATCGAGGAGTGGGCGTTGGATGCTGATTTATTTTTGGCGCCGACGCATGTGAACGGAGCAGCGTCGCTTCGTTAGCTGTAGATTTTTTTTAGTGCTCGCCAGCATCAACGCAGGCGGACGACATAATATAGCGGGCAGGCGGCTACTTATGAAGGCCGCCAGCGAAAATGGATCGACATTGGCGGTTGGCAACCGATTGGTAGTGTCGTCAGTCGCACGTGAAAATCTATTTTTGGCCGCCATTAAAAATCAATTTTTAGCAGTGGTATATGGGGTTGTGGTGACATACAAGATTAATTGGCAGTAAAAATTTACATAAGTTTCAATGTACATTTTTAATCAGTACTATGGATCCTCTATGGTACTAATTATGCATTGGCAGGCACTGACATCCCCATCGGGTTATGTGGCATTTACACAAACCTAGTTCTTGGCAAACACAAGGTTTTGAGGCAAAGTGTTTTGAAAAAAAAAAACAAATCAAGATTTTATTAAAAAAACAACTACATAAAGTAAAACATATACATGCCATTTCTATGTATGTGCTTACTCTAGTGCACCCATTACATGCATACTACTAACCATCAATAAACTCTTCTTACCTCTTGGCAGTGAAAAAGGTAGTAAGTGAGCTCTTAGAGCATCTGTATAGTGTATATTTCTAAAAGAAGTCCTATGGTGGGTCCAAAGAGTATATAGCAGCTTTAGTTAAAAAATCTGCATTGTATAGAACTCATAAAAAGGTGCTATGGTGGAGCCACCATGATTAAAAAAACAAGATGTGATGATGGATTCCTTTCTCTTGAATGATGTGGGCATATGACAAACGGGCCTGAATATATCTATACGAGTGTGCAACTGGACATCCAACATGCAGCGAGCCCACACACAGCTAGAAGCTGGCTAATTTTTACACAAAAAAATGTCATATATTATTTTATTTAATTGCATGGTGCACGAATGTTGAATAAAACAGATAATCTACTCGATCATCAAACATAGGCCCCGTTCTAACTTCATGAAAGATTTTTCCTCGTATTTCGTTAACACGCTTTTAAAAGATGTATTTTATGAGAAAACTTTTTATATAGAAGTTGTTTTAAAATATTAGATAAATTTATTTTTAAAGTTTGTAATAATTAAAACTTAATTAATCATGTGTTAATGATTTTTTGTTTTGCATGTCCACTTTTAATCCTTATGAGAAACAAATGGGACCATAGAGTTCATTGAAAAAAAAACTTGCAAGACCTAGTGTGTTGTGTTCTATTATATTTGTCCTAAGAATTAGTGTTATGTTAATGTTTACCCTTTTTGTTTTTAATTTACAAAGTGAATGCCAAAAGACTATGAGAATGGACATAATACTATGATAGACTTATATTTTAAGGTCCTATTGATGAGAAACATAAGAACATGAATAATGTGTTTATTCACTAGTAGAGAATCCTTTATTGGTGTCGGTTCCAAACCCCCTCATCGGTGCCGGTTTTTGGAATCCGCTCTAATGAGGATAGTCATTGATGTCGGTTCTAATTTAAAACCAGCATTTATAGAGGTGCATCCCTTTTTTATTTTTGCAGGTGCGAAAAAACTCAAAAAAATATTTTGCATTTTATCAGAAAGGTACACACTTTACTTCCCACAACTCACATGATTTTTCAATCCATATTCACAAAACATGCCTCAAGAGGACCTCTCTTTTTATCCAAAGCCTTCGTACCATGTCACCTACAAATACAAATGCTTGTTGTGTTAAAAGCAAATGCTATTCTTTTGAGACTACCATCATCTGAACTTATAATTCATATTTAACACCATAGATAAGCTCAAATAAAAATTTTATCGACTACAAAATTGTAGATCTCGTCTAGATCTACAACTTACATATAGGTTTTGTCTCCATCCAAGATCATTTTGAAATTTTAAAAATTTACTTATCCAAATAGATCTGTGACTTTATAACACAATCTCAGAAATCCTAACAATCTTAAATCAAAAAGTCATTAACTACAAATTTGTAGATCTCGTCGAGCTCTACAAATTTGATATGAAATTTATCTTCATCGACTTTGTATGAAAAGGTTAGGGTAAAAAACACATATATATGAGTTGTGTCATCTTAGGTGTTGGTTTTAATTGTAAACCGACACACATGGACTCATAAGTGTTGTTTTTTTAAGAACCGGTATATATGTGATGCTCATATGTGCCGGTTAATAATAAAAATCGATACCTATGGCACCACACTTATAGGTGCCGGTTTATTATAAGAACCGGCACCTATGACTTGGAGGTTATTTGTGCTGGTTTTTTTATCAACCGGTATTAATGAATGGTTATAATGTTAACGCCAGAATTTGGTAAGCTCCGAAGTTCTCATCGGCCCAGGATCTATATCGGCTCAAGGTTGGTATCGGTCTAGAGTCTTATATCGGCCGATGGGGGTTATCTTAAACCGATCACCAACAGCAGTCGGATTCTTGTTAGATTCGGGAAGATCTTATCCAGAGAAGACCGAGTTCAAGAAGAATGCGGCTTGTATCTCTTAATTAGGAAGAATTTGTTAGTTTTCTGTTTTATCTTTAGGAAAGTGTGTTAGTGTCCGGCAAGGACTTTATTTGTTTCCTTTTATCTTTAGGAAAGTTTGAGTCGTAATCTGTTAGGATCTTTGTTAGTTTATGGGTATAAATATGTAAGCCCAAGGTTCATGTAAGATCATCTCACGATCAATACAACTTCGGCGCATCGTCAACCTTTTTACTTTCGTCTTCTCTGGCGAGTTCATGCCCTTCCTACGAGGGGTAATTCTCGTTATGGCTGCCTACGTTGTCGGGGCTAGGGCTTCGACGTTCTGATTTCGTCAACGTAAGCACCTACTACCATATATCTTACTCAATCTGGTTCGGCTTCTCGATTTAGTCTTATTGGCCGAGATTCGCCTTAGGGTTTACGCCGGTATCGACCAAATCGCCTTGCTAGATTAGATTGGCTAAGGTATCTACCACCCCAAAAATCAGTCGAGGGCTTGATTGTCTAGATCTTGCGTTTCTTTTCATACTTGGTGCCGCTAAGTCGTGATTAGAACCGTAATCTCTAGCCTGCCTGTCAATTGCCAATAAGGGTTTCACCGGGGTTTCAGCCGGTGAGTTATCTGGACGTTGCATCAGCCCAAGAGTTTTACATATAGATTGGATCTGACCGATGACAACAGAGTATTTATTGTTTATCTGCTTATCAGAAGTTTATACCATCGGACTTTTGGCCGATGTGTGCTTTAATCTTCAGATCGATGTTTATTTTATCATATATTTGGATTATGCTATATCACATTGCTATATCATCATGTTATCATCAGTTGATCGTCTCTATATAGATGTTTGCTCAGTACACAGCTGATGGATTAAAACCCTAACTACATCGGCTGGCATCGGCATCGGCTGGAACTACACCATCGGTCTACCGGCCGATCGGTTGTTTTTCCCCTATCGGCCTATCGGCCAATACACTATATGTTCTGCTGTTTTGCATATCTTGTCAGTAGCAGGATCAAACTGATTGGCACGCCCGCGCTTCATCAATTTTAGGACCTGCACTAGAGCTAAGCAGATCTCCCAGGCCTTCGTGTGTCCACGCGCCGGATCCTCATCGGTAGTACGGATTCGGCGTCAACACATTATAGGTATCGATTCTTAATTGTATCCTAACAAAAGGTGTAAAATGCTTTATAGATGTCGGTTTTAAACAAGCCGATACCTATAAGGCCGGTTTCTATTTGGTGTTTTGTAGCAGTGATTTTACAGGTATTTGGAGCACCAAGATATTATAGAACCAAATTGAAGCAGGCACGTGCATCCAAGCTAGGTCAAATTAAATCTAGCAGGTAAAAAAATCAGCCAAACCATTGAATAAAGATTTTGGAGAATTTTATTTACTTTATTCAAAGCGGGACAACCTTGAATATTGATAAGGATGTAGGTATGCCAGTCCACTTATAGCTCATTCACCTACAACTAAATACCCTTAGGTGGGTCCTGCGTTCATATATATAGAGAGATATGGAGATGGTATTAGGCCACTAAAAAAATGTAAAGCATTGGTATGGAAAAAACAAAATTAATTAATTACTTTATTTTGTGACTTATTCATCATGTAGGCCAACCTTAATTTTTTTGGATCCTTGACCTAATTAAATTCTTGTTGTATTAGTATATCTAAAAATTAGATGAAACCTCACACGTTGCTGCAAGAGTTTAGTATGATAACAATAAGTAGAAATAATGTGTAAGATAGTTAAACAACATAAATTTACATAAGTTGATTTGGTTTATGATAATTTGAATAGTATATAGAATAATGATTCAAATGTAAAAGTAAGGTGATGTGGCATTATGAGAGAAGAAAAAAAGAAAGATAATTTGAACCATAGATTAATCATCTAAGGGCTACAAAGAATTAATGTGATATGTCTTAATGAGAGAAAAGAGAAATAATATTAACTAAGTGAAGATGAACTATATAGGTATATAAGATATTATAAAAAAATGATGAAAAAATATATTAAAATATTATGTGAATTATGTGGGATAATGATTTAACATGCTTGCATTTTAAAGCTCTAATATTTAATAAATTATAAAATTATAGATAATATATCATGTTTGCATGATATTTAAGATGTAATAATTGTTAATGGATAATGATGTGACATCTTTGCATGTGGAGTTTTAGAGTTTAGTGGGTTGTAACTTTATAGTAAGATTTAGTGAATAATGATGTGACATCTTTGCATGTCGAGTTTTAAAATTTAGCGGGTTTTAACTTTACAGTAAGATAAGATTCGTTGAATATGTAGCTATATGAAAAAAAATACTCATAATTAATTTTAAGTCTATGTCAACTATAAGTCTATTTCGATAAGGGTGTAATGGATGCACATATATAAGCATTGGATTTGCTTTATATGGAGAGTGACCTGCATGCTATGATTCTAGTGAAACTTGTGAACAGTCATAAAAGCTTTTGTGACCAATATATATTGCCATCATGCATATCTGCAAATGATTTCTAACAGCTATGCGCGTTGAATATTTGGTTAAGGTTGAGAGGGCACACACATGCAGCTTTGGGCATGCACTAACTAGCTAGCAGCATGGGGCATATCAGCATAAGATAACGTGGCAGATCCTAGGTACAGAATGCTATAGTTTATGTGTCCATTTCAAGTGATAGTGTAATACCTAGGTGATTGATGAAGATGTATCGCACCAAACTGCGGATAAACAATGACGTTTTCCCCCTCTCCGCATGCAGAAGAAACCCCACTTTGTTTTGATCTTTAGCCAACAAAATGTGTGGTAAGAAAAATATGACAAGTTAGTGGGGTGTACTAGCTCCTTACTATCAGCCTCGCATTATATTCTATAAAGATTTTACTCGTAGTGAAAACCAATTATTGGATATAAATATTATCTTGGTATATATGTTGAATGATAAAAATTATGATTATGAAAACGATTCATGTTGGACGGGACACATGACCAAAATTGGGGGATATTAAAGTGGCACTCTGGCCGACTAGTAGTTTCTATGACCTACTACGCATACAATATCTTATTTTTAAAATGTATGATGTCATTGACTTTTTACGTAATGTTTGATCATTCGTATTATTCAAAAATTTAGTTTAAATATGTAAAAGTATAAGTTAAGATTATATTTTATTTGATGATAAAACAAGTCATCATAAATTAAATAATATTTATGTAAATTTTTTTAATAAGACGAATAGTTAAACGTTGTGCAAAAAATTAACGGCGTCATATAATTTAAAATGAAGAGAGTACATGAAAATAAATACATGCACAAACAATTACAGATATAATTGTGGTCAACCAGGAGTGTTTTTATAACCTATATATATGTAAACACATGCTCAAATAATTATAGAGATATGATCGATTATAGTCATGTGGAGAAATAATATACTTTATCATGTTTCTGTGGCGAGCCACCGCAGTGTGTGATAAACGCTTTTGGCGCACTTAGACACTACTTGAATGGGCAGCTAGTGGTGCTGTTGCATATCTATCACCAAAAGGAATCTTACTTTGTATTGCGGCCCACGGTTGGTTATTGTTGAAGGACGAAGATATTGTTACAAGTTTGTGTTTTGGGTAATCTACTTACTAATTAAGGTGCATGAGTCCTTATCCAAGATGAAGCCTGCAGACTTCAGAACTTTGTAAGTGCAATAGTAAAAGATAATATTGTGACTACCTTGAATATCCATGCCATAGGCTAGGTAGATCCTCACATGCATAACAAAATCTTAAAAGAAAATGGTCAATCTTTGTGCATTAATTAGCACAATAAGCTCACATGCGAAATGATACTTTGCATCAAACTAAATAGATATACATCATATACTGTTGCATATAAAACAATCGAGAATAGGCATTGGATAGTGGATAGACTTAGGCTGTGTTCGGCATTCTCAGTTCCAGATGCGCACAGTGAACACGGAAAACGGAGTGGTCATTAGCGCGTGATTAATTAAGTATTAGCTAATTTTTTTTTCAAAAATGGATTATTTTGATTTTTCTAAGCAACTTTTGTATAGAAACTTTTTGCAAAAAAAATACACCGTATAGTAGTTTGAAAAGCGTGCGCGAACAAAAATTTTCTGTAGCGCGCTGGGAGAAGGAGCTGCCGAACACAGCCTTATAAGACTCACTAGCCAATTAGCGGCAGCCTTATAAGACTCACTAGCCAATTAGTGCTTGGTCTATCGGTATATGAACGATTTTTTATATATTTTGGACTTTTTTTAAAAATAATTTTAATAATAGACTTCCCCGAAATTTATTTTCAAAAATGAATCTTTTCGCCACGCCATTGTAAGCGGCGTGGCCAATCTGAGCTATCGCGCCATTGGTCGTGGCGTGACAAATGTTGCCCCGTGGCAGTCGTTGCCGTTGACAAGGTCAATTGGGCGCCGACGTGGCGGCGGGTGAGGCTGGGCTTGCCACGCCAGGCTTGGTGGCGTGATGCCGCCATGCCATCCTGCCTGGTGTGGTGGGGGAAAATATCCTTCAGTCGTCGCCACTGCTCCTTTCTTCCTCCTTCCTCACTTCTTCTCCTCTCCTCGCTATTCTCTCTCCCAACCACGAAGCAACCGACGCCCCCTCCTCAAATCCATCCAAATTCACTCAAAATTCGGTGTTTTTGCTCATCGGTTCTCATCGGTGCCGATCTATTCCCTGATGCTAGCGGTGATGTTGTTTCATGGATGTTTCTTTCGCTACTCGCCCAGTGAGACATGATTCGCACTTACAGTTGGGGGTCAACAACACTAGCCTGGTTGTATCGATAGCTTTGCAAGGCATGCTGACACACAGGGGCTGACTCTAACCTGGGTGGTTGCGCGTACCTTCTACAAGTTTGGATGTGGGAGCGATTTCCTGTGAGTCGACCAACTCGCCTAGAAGTGCAGGTATGTGTTTTTGGAATTTTGAATTACTCAAATCATTGTGTTCTGTTCATCATTGCCTTTACAATTATGTGTAGCGTTGGCCTTATGAAGACGAGGGCTCACGTCCTACCGTGGGTTGGCTGTGGAAGGTGACAGAACCTCCACGGGGGAGGCCCATATCTTGATACCTCTCCTACATAAACAAGCTAGATGTGATCACTCCAGGACAGGTAATTGAAAGTAAAAAATGCATTATTGATGAGAAATTTTCTTCTTAACGCCAATTGGATTTTCTGATCTTTTGTAGGTCACTTAGATGCCATATGAGAGGAATGAGGTGCAGAACTTGCAATTGAGCGAGTTATCAACTAGGGATGAGGGAACTTGGACCACCATGTCCCCTCTCATTTGTTTCCATGTTGTGGAGTACTACCAAGCCGCAGCGAGTTCTACACCAGTTTGGACGAAGGCAGGCAACGCCGCCAATGGAGTTGGACACATCAATCGTGCTACACGCGTTAGTACCACTAAATCCTGCGTATGTGCTCGTCAAGTTTACTGCGCTTACTGCAGTGTTCTCTACCTTGTAGTGTGGACCGGAGCAAGAGATATAGACACTCCGATCGGCGTGAGTATCATTGCCCTTATGTGCTTGAGTGGGGTCAACATGCACAATGGCTTGTCGCTGAGCATGCTATGCATCACCATGGTCCATTCGAGGAGTACCTTAGTTGGCTGCACTGCAACTCAAGACTACGCCTTCAACCCACATGGTCAGAGGCGGACATTGCTGAGATTGGCTCGGACTCAAACGATCAAGCCGTGGATGAGTATAACGAGTTCACTAGGACGGGAACACAACCAGAGCATGCCCCCATCACCAATTATATTGTTTCTCATTTTGTAAATAGCTTTTTTTGTATTCTCTACTCATGTCGAGAAACTTGAGTGTGGATGCAGGGGAAACAACTAGCTCGTTTGACCAACGAGGCTGGAGAGGCTTTGCTAACACCGTCAGAAGCACCTAACAAGGCTAGTGCACTGCAAGGGTTTACAGAGGTACACAGACAAATTGTAGTTTCTATATATAGTCGGTATAATCATTGCAAAGTGCGCTCATGGACTTGGTTTTTGGTTGTAGCTTGTTCGTCATCGTTGCCGCCAAATGGCCGTGAGGATGAGCTACACTTCTATAGCCGACGTCCACGTGCCTGAGGCGCCCGCTGCCACTACGAAGACTAGCGTGGCGGGGGCATCTCGGTCTTCGAGGCAGGCATCGTCATCTGGAACGGCGAGGATGCTGGTTTGGAACCCGTCATCATCCCAAGCAACGCCTCAGCACGCTGGTTCGTCAAGGCAAACTACTAGGGTTGCACGCGCAGCTCAGGACGACAGTGACGAAGGCGATGAGGAGGAGAGTGACGAAGACGACGCCAACTACACTCCAGCTGACGAGATTGGCCCTTCTCAGTTTGCCGACGCTCCGGAGGCTACACAGCGTCACAGAGGCCTCGTTGGGGCGCCCAATGGCCACGAGATCACTCAAATGTTCACAGCGGAAATAACCTTCCTACAGGTACTACATGTACAAAAATTGGGTGGGTCAATATACCATATTACTGTGAAACTAACGAGGAATATTGTGCAGCGCCGGGTAGAGCTATGAAGCAGAAGCAGCCATACACACCGGGGACAGAAGTGATCAGGCACATGAAAAGGAAGTGACAAGTTGGACTGCATGGCCTCATCCACCCCAACTTAGTACTAGTAGTGTGTTTGAAATATCTATCTGAGCTACCAGACAATTATCAGTGTGTTTGTAATAATAAATGTTGTGCCAGACTATGTGTTTGACCTAAATGTTGCACAATATTTACGACTTCTATGTTTTCCAATAAAAATTGTTGCACTTGTCACTTCCTTGTGTGTTTCAACTCAATTTTGCACTTTGATAGACTAGAGCTGTCAAAGTGCCATTTCAGGAAATTGCCCATGTCAATGCCAAAGTGCCAAAGTGCCAAAAAAAGGTCTGGTGCCACTTCAGGAAATGTCCAAGCTGCCAAAGTGCCAATTCACCGGAGCAGAAGCAGTCCAGCAGAAGCATACCTGGAGCAAAGCAGTAACAGGATTGCAATTATGCCATGCCAGGGACGATGGCATGACAGAATAGAACTACCACACTAGTGACCTTGGCGTAACAGCTGGGAAACCAAACCAGCAGCAGCTCCAAGTCTACCACGCCGGCTAGAGTGGCATGGCAAGTCCCGAGCCAGCATCCAGCTGCCATGCCACAGATGATGGCATGGCAGATCTCACTAGCCACGCCACTACAGTTAGCATGGCTAAACCGGCCATTCGCTCCTGCATATTCAAACTGGTTGGCGTGGCAGCTAGGGGTTGCCACGTCACTGCGGATGGCGTGGCAGCTAGGGGTTGCGCTCGCATCCTAGATTTGCCACGCCACCATGGATGGCGTGTCCAAATCAGTAAATCGTTCTTGTTTTTCTAAAACTGATGGCGTGGCAGCCCGCGCCTGTCACACCAGTATTGGTGGCATTGCAGTGGTGGCGCTCCCTTTCCTGTTTTTTGAAGAGCTACAGCGTGGCAACCTACCTTTGCGCATGACAAACAAATAAACTTAGTAAATAATGGTAAAAAATAAACTTACTACATTCATATGAAATAAACTTAAATAAACTTACTACATTCATATGAAATAATGATAAAAATACATTTCAATATTGTTTTAAAAAGAAGTTAATTGCCAATTACTTTGTACTTCTTTTTGGGGAAATGATCACTTCCATGGCATATGAAATAATGGGGAAAATAATTTTTAGGGAAAATAAGTAATTAATGCTCAAATTTTTGCATGGTACATAAAATCAAAAATTAAATGATATACATGATATAAATTTGAAAGTTATTTACAATTGCATGTACATGGTCTACGTGCAAAATTTTGAATTGCATGGACACAAAGTGATTACCGAGTTTTATACTGGATATGTACTCAAGTGTGTTCAATACAAAGCTTCAATACTTGAGCATTAATTACTCAAGCTTCAATACGCGCTGAAGGACATAGAAGGGGTCCGTAGGCAAGCTTAAGCTCGATTTGTCGCCATAGACGAACTCGTATCATTCATCTATGGGACTTTTTTACCTTTATTATCATATGCTCCTAATGGTTTATGCTATTGTATGGTTCACGAATTGAAAACTAATGGATCTATTTCATTTTCATTAATAAAGTTGCTTCCACGTCCCACTGTGTTTTCTTCCTTCTATTTGTGTTCTTACTCCTCCATCCTATCACGATCTTGCTCCAACTAGCATTCAAGTGATTGCTTACAACAGATTGAGTCATTTCCGTCCTTCCAAATTGTAGTGAAAACAGAGAACAAGGAATCGACAATGCTTGATCCATTCATATGTTCCACACATAATTCAAGTCCATCAAAACCATACGAAGTTTTATAATAATACCTCAAAAATTTTTAGCCGTTTAGTACCATGAAATTTTTTTATCATATAAAAAATTCCTATCACAATAGTCATGAAATTAATAAAAAAATTCCTAACACATGAAAATTTCTTATCATATAATATTTCTTCAACCTGTCACGCCAACAAGCTGGGCGCGGTAGTTATGCCACGTTGACGCCCCACTGACCTTGTCAACGACAACGACCGCCACGGGACAACCTTTGCCACGCCATTGGTCATGGCGTGGCAGCTCAGATTGGCCATGCCGCTTACAATAGCGTGGCGACAAGGTTCATTTTAGAAAATAAGTTCCTACGAGGTCTATTATTAAAATTATTTTTTAAAAAGGTCTAAAATATAAAAAAAAACATCCTGTATGAACCAGAAATTATACACGCTGGTGGGACTTGGGGCCATCTATCCATTGCTATAGTTTTTGTTACATTGTAGGACCGTAACTTAAGTACTAAATATAAATATAAAGTGAGTTCTCATATTTAAAAATAAAAAAAAGACTAATATCCACTTTTGGCTATGTATATTGATCAAATTTGCACGATAGCAACTCGGGCTAAACCCATGTTTTTACAATATAACAACCATGGTGACGCGTGGATGAATTCTGAGGAAAGAACTGCTTTTCTTTACTAAGTTAAAAATGAAATTTTCGGTGTCTACACACGTTCACATCATCATTAGTTATTTAATATGGTCATAATTACCATTGAACACTTATCAAAACCGATACAAACAATCCCATATCTAAGATGAAAGCCTCACATGGATCAGCGTGGGTACGGTATGTGTCTAGAGCAACTTGTTTATGTATAGCACTTAATTTATAGTCTCAACAATTAAAATTCTTCTCAGTAATTAAAATATTTCTTTTAATAAATTAAGAAAATGGAAAATATGAAAGTAGATATAGAAGGATCCTCGTGAGATTGGCCTGCACCAAGATGATTTGACTTGGTGTGACAAAACTACTTTTGCCAGAGCAAGGCAATTTGACTTACTTTAGTAAAAGGCAAACAAGATCAATACTATTATCTAGTGCCTTTTGGCGTTATCCATAGCGATTATTCTCAGTTGGAGAAGACACACGAAGATGCTCTGTGCTGCGCCATCCGATTCGTAGCCCACTCATGATTCCACTCAAAGAACATCATCCTCTGCATGCCACACGTTGTGATGCATACATATGTATGTCAGTTGCTGTTGCTGGGCCCGCCCATCTAATTTGACAGCGAAATAACTATGGACCATATATACCAGATGCCTGCATTTTTGCTATTGTGTAGTGCTTGATGTTTGGTCATTAAAAAATAATTCATTTTTGTTTTAGAGCAGTGTTTGTTTGGCCATTGATTGATCAGTCAATCAGGCATTCAGATAGTACTAATTAATCATGTGAAAGAAATTAAGGTGCTCAGGTGCATCATCTTTTGTCTTGTCATCTATAATAACTTGATTTAGGATGGTGATGATTAGGTACCATTCTAGATCAAGACCAAATAGTTGAACTCTTTTGACTACTACTAATATTTAACCTGAAAGCATCTATTGGTTTATATTTCTCTACAAACAAAAGAATTTAATGGTAATGATCTTGCACGAAGTGATGTTGGACATGTAGCTTCTAATCATCTACTTATTAACTTATCAGTCGTAACCAAAATTTAAAATTTGAAATTTATTTTCAAATTTGATTTTGAATTGTCTTTTTTTATCGTAGTCTATTTCAGCATTAGCTTTTAAACTGCTAACATAGATATAAAATTATCTTTCATAAATTATTTTTTGTTGCTTCGTTCATTTTTTTTACGGCTTATCAACCTTAGCTCAAACAATCACATTCGGAGGAAGAAGTTAGCAGAAAGTCCAGAATTTTATAAGATCTTCAGCCTTATTCAGAATGATTCTACTTTTTCCAAAGACCATGAAAATTAAGTGGGGGTCTCAAAATTAGTAAAATCTAATCATATATGTTAGATTGAAATTAAGGATTTACCCTTATGAGCAGTATGTCAGTTACCTTAGATGACCCCATATGTCATTGTCATGGGAGGGTATGTAAATCCACAATTTTCTATCTAAACAGAGCATATGATCCAATCTCCCCCAAAATTTGATTTTTTTTGGTTGAAGCCTTCAATAAGACATAGCTTATCTAAGCCATGTTGAAAGAGAGAAAAAGCAGTCAATCAAAACTAGAATTGGAGGGAGGAAGAAGTTAGAAGATATTCAAGATCAATGATACTTTGAATACTGAAGGAATTCGGTTAAGGATAGGACTAGTTTTTGACCATTTCTAGACGTGCCAAATTAGTTCTGGCATTACTAAGCTTCAGGCTTCATTTAGGAAACAAATCAAACATGGTCTATATACCTCTAAATAACCAAAAAGATGTTTGGAAAAAACAGAAACTATTCTACAACAATTAGCCATCCATAAAAAAATTAAGGTAATGAGCCAAATCAATACACCAAAACATGCCCTTGCATGTTGGGCTAGCTTCGCATGTTATCCCATTGGAAAATTCCTGATCAGGCCCATATATAGTAATTTTGTAGTTTATTGGGCTGAGTATGCATTGTGCAGAAAAACTAATACTTCAAGGCCCAAATTGATACATTTTCCATATCTAAATGTTGGAGTGCTCTCCATTATTTTTGTTACCTGTCATTTTTCAGGGATCATACAATTCAGAATTGAGCATCATTGATCAAAGAAATTAAACATCAATCCTGGAACATTTAGCCTAAAAAGATTTTTCACTGCACATACATACCGAAGATGGACAAACTTACAGAGAAGATTTTTTACAGAAGATTGAATCATGTTAGTTAGTTAGGACCCCATCATCATTATCATTCATCAGGAGGGCACCATGGCTGGCTGCATCTGGAGAGCAGGCAGCTGTGGCACATCAGATTCCTCCTAGCTACTCCTACTTGAGATCCAACAAGATGAACAGAAGGGCCACTGCCAAATGGGGCCCACTTCACCTGCCTCTGTGACTGTCAGTGTGTGTGTGCAGGACCAGCCAGCTCCCCAAGGTGGTGTGTTTCCTTTTTGTCCCTGGACCAGCCCAGGGCATTCATTAATGGTGCAATTACAAGACAACGCCTGATTGATTAGTAGCACTAATCTTTTGAGCTTTGGAGGTGTTATTACTAAGTACCACTAGTCCTACTTAAGGCCAGCTGGCAAGAACAAGGAGAAACAAGAAGCAGAGGAGATAGATGCCAGCTTCAGCTCCTTGTGCTGCTATCTTATGTTCTCACACAACTGTCCAAAAGTTCCAGAGTACACCTGTCATGATTGGAGATTAATTAGTGTGTGTGTGTGTTAGTCACTAGTAATGCCAATCTCGGGGCTGATGATCCTGACAGTCATGTGCTTGCCACTGGCCAGCACCCAGCAGTCCAGCACTGAGCAACGACGCACTACTCCTATACTCTCTGATAATCTGATGGTAGAATAGACAGGTGTCCATTCACCTCCACCGTTGTAGTAACCAAAACAAACAGTAAATGTCATTGGCTTCCTAAATGACAAGAGATCAGCCTAATTAAGTAGTGTACTTGGGCACAGATGGACCATGTCGGCAGAAGAGAGCAGAACAGAAAATCACTGTGCAATACTATATAGCTAGCAGCAGAGCTATCAACCGCTGTTAGGACAATGATTAGGAGGGAAGGGAAGGAAACACGCGAGCATTAATTACGCCTGAAAACAAGACATGATCCCGTGCCACATGATCAGACCAGACACGCGAAATCATGTGATGAACAGTGCTGCTGCTGCTCGCCTATGCTGTGGCCTAGCTCACGCTTCACAGTGTTCATGTGATGCCTCTGTACTATACAAAACTGCAACGACGAACTGATTCAGGCGATGAAACTGCCATCTTCTCCTACTATTAATTTATGAGTTTTCGCCTCCCAAATCACAAGCTAACCGACACAGAGATCAGGTGAAAAAGAGCAGATGAAGAGATGCCCTTTCCTTTTGCTTTGGAGCAGATAATGGAAACCGATCATCTCAGTAACTGATACTAGTGTTTAATTTGTGAGTGGGTCAGATTGACTGATGGCACACAACAAGATGCGTAATCTCATGTGTTTGTGCTTTAATTAAGCGTGTACTTAGCTTGACGATTCAGATATAACCGAATAAAAATGGCATCTTTCAATAAAAAATGCAGTCTTTGATCTGGAAATTCCATGATCCGTCTAGTTCAGAATCTTCCAGATAAACAACCCTTCCAAAGGCTAAAGAAATTGCTGTAAACTTCACTGAAACAGTGTAGTCAAAGAGCAAGTTGGTTCCAAATCTCTGCACAAGGCTTGCAGGAACAGTAGAGAAATGCAGCAACAAACTGTCAACTGTGCCAATGATTAGCCAAAAAAGAGCAAGCTGATGAATCCATTTATTTATTCATTCATTCATTCATTCATTCATATTTACTTTGATCTCCAAATTGGCAACTAGGATTACATTATTTTGATTACATTTAGTTGCTGGAGATGACAAGCTGTAGCTGCATCCGGCAGCCTGGCACAGAGAGAGCACCAGCAACCAGACACAATTATTCCCAACCAATCTGAACCACACTCTCAACTGCATGTACTGTCACACATACAGCTACTAGCTGATCTGGTTCACCTCCCCTCCCCCAGCAAGATCCAACCACAATGATCTTCACTGCATTCCCCATCCATCCATCGATCATCCGTGCAGCCGATTGGAGCAATGCAAATCGATCATGTTCTTGACACGGTTTGTGATGCTGTTCATGTTCTTGGCTTGGTTGCCCATGTCGTCTTGGTTGTGTGATCACCATGGCGGCGTTGGTGTTCAGCTGCAGAGCCTGACGGTGCACGCGACGGCCTGCGCCCAGTACTTGAGCCGGGCCTTCACCTCGTCCGGGCTGTCTCCTGCAACAAAACCAATCGATCGTCGTAAGAAGAACTGATCGACAAAACGAGGAATTCTCGCAATCCGGAATCGCAAGTGGTTTCGTGATCAAATTGATGTTTCATTCTTGTGTGGATATGGATTGCGAGGTTTCTTGGACAAGTTGGGCTTTTGGTTTCTTGGTGCGAAGTGAGAGAGAGTGTGTTGCTTTGCTTACCGGGGCTGGAGATCTTCCAGTTGGGAATCGACGGCGAGGGCATCGGCGGCGGGGGGCGGTGGTGGTCGTCGAGGAAGCGTTGGCTCATGGAGTAGCAGAGCTCGAGAGCCGGGAGCGTGCAGCAGAGCTCGGGGATCTCGTCGTAGCTGAACCCGAACCCGAGATCCACGCACCCCTTGAGCTCCTCCAGGTCGTCGTCGGTCAGGCTCCGCGCGCGCCCCACGCCTCCGCCGCCATCCTCTCCTCCCGGAGTGGACGCGCCCCCGTCGCCGCGGCCAGGGTTGCCGATACTGGGCTCCTCGGCGACCACCACCGGCTTCGTCCGCCGCGGCCACGCTGCCTCCCATTGCGCCCCGCGCCACACGTCCTCGGCCTCGGCCTCGGCCGCCACGGGGTGGGTCCCGCGGGCGCGTCGGTGGCGGCGGCGGCGGCGGCGTGGCGGGGGGGGGGGGGGGGANGAGGAGGAGGAGGAGGAGGCGGTGGTGGTGGTGGTCATGGCGGCGGCGGCGGCGGCGTCTGCCTCGGAGTCCGAGCTCCACATCTCGGTGGGGAGGAGAAGAGGTGGAATGAAATGAGGCTGCGTGGCGAGTGGGTGGGGGAATTTATGTAGAGGTTTGGGTGGTGGGGCCCAGTGTAGGTGAGAGGGTGGTGGTGCTGATGTGTGAGTGGGGCCCACATGGCAGTAGCTGGAAGTCGTTGCACTGCGAGTGTGTGGTGTGTGGGGGTGTGCAATTGTGCATGATGAAGCGTCAAAACAAGTCGGGTGTGTTCGGCTGGAATTCCAACTTAACTTTTTCGTGTTTCACGTACACGTATTTTAAACTGTTAAACGATGTATTTTTAAAAAAAGTTTTATATAAAATTTATTTTAAAAAATTATATTAATTCATTTTTAAAAAAAATTAATAAATACTTAATTAATCATGTGCTAATGAGTCACTTCGTTTTTATGTGAAGAGAATTTCTTTCTAACACAGGCTGTCGAACTAAGCCTAATATTTTTACCCTAATGTTTTTACCATAGGCGAATTGCTATCCTACAAATTTTCTGCCAAATTAGTTTATACTAGTATCTGCTTCCTATGTTTCAATAAAAAAACCTCAATTATGAGGATGAATCTGANTATATATATATATATATATATATATATATATATATATATATATATATATATATATATATATATATATAATGTTCAAATATATCTTTAGAATTGAGATTTTATGAAACAGAGGAGTACATAAAATTTCATGTTCCGACTATAAAAGTAGTCTTCTTTGATGACGGCTCACTCCTGACGACAATAACTATGATACTAGGTTTAATTTAGATTTCGGGACATGGATCACAATAGAAGTGGAAAGAGGGATTTTCCTAGGCTTCGCGAAATAGCTGGACCTAGCAGCAGCGACGGTGGACGTGATTTAGTTCAATTTAAACAATGAAATTCCTTCCTACCAAGGAAAAGGAAAAGATAAGTTGAAATATACGTCAAATCTATTCTACTCTATTTCCTTCGTTTCAAAATATAAGATATTTTAAATGAATAGAACATATCCTAATACTATATATATGATATATTTCAACCATCCAAAATCACTTATATTTTGAAACGGGAGAGTACGTAGTTATCCATATACACATACAGTAAAAATCGAATTCTATCCATTAAAGATGAATAAATTTCACAAAATAATAAATATATTGATCAAACTATCACAAAACTATAGATTTAGGATGATGTGTCACAAAACTACAGATTTAAAGCTAAATTTCACTAGTACAGATTCTCTCATCTCTGACGGGCCCTCACATGACTGGACTATTAGGTCGTCGGAATGAAGTCATCTCAATCGGACCTAAATTTACATCGTTGTAGATGTACTCGTGCAGTCATACTCTAGACTCAAGTACATATAGCCCGTCACCGATGACACTCATCTGTGACGGGCTAAATGTTTAGGCCCAATTGAGATGACCTAGCATATCTCAATCGGGCCCGTCGACAGAGCCCGTCAGAGATAAGGGTCATCGGTAACGGGCTCTGTAGACGGGCCCGATTGAGATGGCTTTAAAGTCCGTCACGGATGACTGTCATCTCTAACGGGCCTAGATTATATAGCCCGTCATGGATGACTGTCATCTCTAACGGGCCTAGATTATAGCCCGTCACGGATGACTCTCACCTCATCTCTAACGGGCATATATTATAGCCCGTCACGGATGACTCTCATCTCTAACGGGTCTAGATTATAGTCCGTCACGGATGACTTTTTTAAATATGACAATTTCAAACAATATTTTTAAATACTAAATGATTTCAAATTGAAAAATTATCAACAACAAAGTTGTATAACTCATCAAGATCTATAACTTTTACTTTGGTCCTTTTGCTATATAACATTTTTTGAACAATTTGAATTTTAATTTAAAAATATGACAACTTCAAATAATATTTTCAAATACTAAATGATTTCAACTGAAAAAGTCATCAACAACAAAGTTGTATAACTCATCAAGATCTATAACTTTTATTTTGGTCATTTTTCTATACAACTTTTTTTAAACAGTTTGAATTTGAATTTCAAAATATGACAACTTCAAACAATATTTTGAAATACTAAATGATTTCAACTGAAAAAGTCATCAACAACAAAGTTGTATAACTCATCAAGATCTATTATGTTTATCATTTCTTCATCCGAGAAAGTGTTAGTAACATTGTTCACAAAATTTATATATCTGTGATAGTTTATAAAACCAGATGAGAGATATGTAAATTTTATGAACAATGTTATTATCACTTTGTAAAAGTTATAAATCTTGATGAGTTATAGATCTTGATGAGTTATAGCAAAAAGACCAAAGTAAAAGTTATAGATCTTGATGAGTTATATAACTTTGTTGTTGATAATTTTTCAATTTGAAATCATTTACTACCCGAAAAAATATTTGAATTTCTTATATTTTAAAATTCAAATTTTATATAGTTAAATATGTGATCAAAAGGGATGTTATATGAATGTGGTTGTGTTAAATATATTGATAGTTGTGTATGTGAATGAATGTATATGAATTGAGGATGCTAGGGTGTGACATCGTGGTCCACGGGTTAATAGGACTAATAGAATACTTACACCAATAAACTACAATTTCTTTCTTAGAAGCCAATCTTTAAAGAACTCTGGCTCTTGTGCAATTTCAGGATGGGTGACCTATCGGGAAGGCACACGAATGAGGACAAAGGCCAGAGGCTAACCCAAAAAACAAAATTTATTTATTTTTATTATACTCATCTCTAACGGGCTTTAATCTAGGCCCGTTAGAGATGAGAGTCATCCGTGACGGGCTCAAGATATGGCCTAATTGAGATGGCTTTAAAGTCCATCACGGATGACTGTCATCTCTAACAGCCTTATATTATAGCCCGTTAGAGATAAGAGTCATCCGTGACGGGTATATGCCCGATTGAGATATTTTTTCACATCACTGACCTTTGGTCAGTGACGGAGGCCCTGCCCGATAGAGATGGTGCTTTAAGCCCGTTAGAGATAACCGAACCTGTTCTAGTGTTTATCATAAAACTACAGATTTAGCGTCGATTTAATCATAAAACTTCCGAATATTTATTTTTCAAACATAATATTAATGTCAATGATTTAAACTCTAAAATTTATAGTTTTATGATAATTTTATTATTAAATTTATAGTTTTGTGATAGGTGGACTAAAAAGGAAAAGGTTAAGATGGCGCCAGCAGCCAGCTTGCATTGGCTGGTTTGTCCGGAAGCTCGACCAACACAAAGGTTACTACTAAATATCTAATCGTACTTGTCAAGATCTTAAATTACGTCCGCCGTAGGCGCAGAAAGATCTAGAAAACGCTCGGTTGTGATCGATCGATCGATCAATCACGATTCACGAGTGACGACACCCCATCACCCGTGCATGCATATGCTATGCACCGTTGGATCTCATGCATTCTCATCGATCGGTCGGTCGACAGTGACTGCCCAGCTGCGTACGTGCAGCTATCCATCCGTACAGCCGTCGCTGTCCGCGTACGTGTCAGCGGCCACGTGGCACGTGCGTACGCAGCTCACAGGAGAGCGTGCAGTGACGTGGACGCAACTGCCACTACTGCAGTCTCCTGTAGCTACGTACACCATCTGCCTACGTGCCGTTTCTTGGAGTGAGATAGCACTCCCTCCGTGAAAATATAAAAAATTTTGAATGAATATGACATATTCTAATATTATAAATTTAAACAGATTTTTTGTTTAGATTTTGAACGAAAAAAGTAATATTTTTTTTAACACATTGGACATGTTCGGCAACCGTGGCTGTGGTCACAGTACAGCGAACAGCAACAATGCCGCAAGCATTATATTAACATACGGCTGCTGCAGCCGTAGCCCGGACTTCCAATCACGCTCATTACAAACGCACACGCAAACAATGGGCGCACATTCACTCTTTATAAAGGCACGCATGCACACTCTATCACTGTAAACACCTTCAAAAGATTGGACCGAGATTGGCAAAGTTATACTAGTGTCTCGCACTATCGACAAATACGTCACCTATATCATTGAAAGAATAACCAAGCATAAATAAAAAACATCCATATCAAGTCTATGATTTCAAAACAAATGAATTGATTTCATCGTAATAAACCTAATCAGTTGAACTATGCTCACTTCGGTATCTTTCTTTTTCTTCTCTTTTTTCTTGAGAATTTATTTTTCTCCTTTTTATGACTAGGGCTGTGTGCGTACGAATTGAGTAGTATACGAAACTAGTGCCGCTGTACTGTCCACACGTACATTTTCGTACCTACCACGCATGTATATGTACGTTTATGTGTACAGTCCGTGTATATATTGTACAAGTATACCTACTAATTAATCGATGGAGATGAATGGCTGTGCTTGAGCCACGTGCCGACGTTCGCACGTACGTCACTCCTGCCATGCTGATGCTTGTCTCCGGTGGTGAATGCATGCCCACCTGTCTCGATCGGACGGTGGCGATCCATCGAGCTTTGAGTGCACGATTGTTTCTCTCGTTCTCTCTCAAGTCTCTCAAGTCTCAAACGCAGGCGTTATTCACAGTATATACTCCCTTTTTTAAGCTAGCGAACATGGTAAATAAAGGCACATTTTGTATATACACCTGCATATATATATCATCCATATAAATGCACGTATATACATACTCTGTTCTTATCAGAGCACGTCTAACTGATTATTGGAATGTCTCATCGATATATAGACTCATGTTATATATAGTATATGTGCATATATAATCATTCGTATGAACACACAAATGCTTACTCTGTTTTCTTAGGCTTTGTTCGGCAGAACGTTTTCCCCGCGCGCACGTTTTTCCACGCGTACAGTGATTTTTGCCCGTGCACGCTTTTCAAACTACTACACGGTGAACTTTTTTGCAAAAAGTTTCTATACAAAAGTTGCTTAAAAAAATCAAATTAATCCATTTTTGAAAAAAATTTAGCTAATACTTAATTAATCACGCGCTAATGACCGCTCCGTTTTCCGTGATCACTGTGCGCGCCGGGAACACCTACTGCCGAACAAACCCTTATAATACCACCGCTAACTGGTTGAACGGTACTCTCAGCAATATATATATTTATTTCTTTTTTAAAAGATATGCATCTAGCTCTCATCGTCATCTACTATGTGTAGAGTACATAATTGATTCAGTGTACGTTCGTACTATGTACTATGTACGCGCGTACACCCACGTGTACTTTGTGTGTATAGATAAGGTAGAGCTAACTCTGGATAGATAGCTGCTCTATCCATCCCAAAATAATTAAATTTAGATTAGAATAAAACATTATTTAGATTTGTTATATTAAAAAATATCTCATCATATTTTAAATTAATTTATTTTTTAAAAAGAAAGTATCACTTTTGACAACGGGTACTATGTATGTAGTATTGGCTTGTACTGTACATATGTGTGTACTACTGTATATATAGCTGGATCGGATTGGACTGGACTGATATCGATTGGACTGACGCTTGCTTGTCGCGTCGCACAAGCACACGAACGTACGTGGCAGCTTAAGACGTGTGCACTATCCCAAAAGTGGCTTGGAGTTAACGGCCCATGGGGCCGCCACGTGTACGTTCGCACGATGTGGTCTTTGCTTGCGGTGCACAAACTCCAAACGGCACCGATATATATAGACGACACGACGAGAAAGCATCACATCTGCTAGCCTCATTTGTTGTCTTAATAAACTAAAAAAAACCAAAATTTCAAATTTCAAATTTAATTTAAAAATTAATTTTAAGATTTTTTCAATATAGTCTCTTTTTTATATTAGCTTTTAAGTCACCACGAATACATATATATAAAAGTTTTACCTATAAATTAATTTTTATTTTTTAATAAACTATTTTGGCTTATTAAAAAGCATAGGCAAACGATGAGGACCTACAGTTATCATTTGTAATCACATCATCCATGCATGCAAATATATGTTTTTTATAATTGGTATTAGTGACGAACATTTTATTTTCATCGCTAAACCATCTCATCTTATACTGAACATTACATAACAGAATAAGGTAATGACGGGTAGTTCCAATATCATGAGAAATTTGTCAACAAAAATCAAATGGGTTGTAGTGAGGGCTTGATTGGTTTGAAGTCAATTTTTGCTATACAATATTTTGTGGTAGTGACAAATTATAACACTACCACATTTAGTGCTAGTATATAATATGTACTTGTTAGGGAAGAAATTGGTAGCAAATCAAGCACGCCCCTCTCTCTCTATGTATATAATGTATATATATAAGGGTCGTTCTTATATTAGTGCCATATACGATTTTTTTTGTTGCACTAGTATATATGTGACGTCAAGCCGATGAATTACAGCATATGTTTAGAAGATATTTATATGGGTACACAGTTTATAATTAAGGTGAAGACCATTATTAGATTTTTTTTATGCGATCAAAATCGATTTTCGCATACGGGTGGATGGCCCGCCTACACCCAAATGTCTATGAAAATCACATTTTTGCATGCGGTCAGCACAACCACCTATACCAACCGCACGTGGAAATATATTCGGTGAAAAAAATTTCAAAACACCAAATACTCCGAAACCCTAGCCCGTCCCCGGCCGAAACCCTAACGTCGTCGTGGCCAACACCACCGCCGTGGTCGCCGTAGTGGTGCGCATCAGAGTTCGCCACCTCGTCGCCTGTCGGCAACGGCGGTGGATCCACCCCTCCCAAGGACGTTGCCGCCGCCTGCCCACGCTGTCGCCGCCACCGTAGCCGCTCCCCAAGGTGGCGGATCCGTCCTTCCTGAGAACGGCGCCTCCGGATCCGCCGCTCACCCTTGTTGTTGTCCCACGCGCGCTGTCGTCATTGTCGCCGTAGTCACGTGCGCTCGGTCTCTCCCGAGCCCACTGCCGCCACTCTCGCCCGCCGCCGCTGCTCAGGAGAGGAGTGGATAGATGAGGGAGATGAAGGAGAGAAGAGGATAAGGAGAGAGAATGAGGAAGGAGTGGAGATAGAGAGGAGTGGGTAAAAACGTGTGAGTGGGTAGATTTTTAAGATGGAGGTAGGCTGGCTGGTGGATTTTTTTGTAGGTGAGTCTCTTAACAAGCCCGTATGTGAAAATATGTTTATTTTTGCATGCGGGCCTGTTAAAAGGCCCGTCTGCGAAAATACATTTTCGCATATGGTCTTTGTACTGTTACTGAAGGAGCAATTTTTGCATACGAGATAAGTTATGGTCCGCCTAGAACCTACAGAGGCTCTAAAAAAATCGATTCTGTACTAATGGACGCAGTGGTGAAGCAACAAAATATAATTTTAGTGTTCGAAAGCCAAAATCTTATGCTGATCGAAATTATTAAAATGACTTATAAAAATATACTAGATGATTTGCTGATTGGCTAGAAGCAAAAGCTAGTTACGACTTCTTTTTTACTGAAGACTATACTACTGTAGTTACGTAGTCACAGTACGTACAAATAAATTGATTCTCATGCTGCTGTACGTGACAGATGGGCCAACCACGTAATGCCATTCTTTTTTATCTTTTATCCTTTTACTTTTGTAGGGCCTCGTGACTGCTTAGCATAGCTACTCCATGCGTAGGAACAGCAACATGCAATGAGATCGATCCATCGATCGATTTGGAAAAGAAGACAAGAAAACGAGGGAGGGGTACTGGCCACCTAACCACGTGGCTGGTCGCCCAATCATTACGTGCTAACTCCTACTCGTCACTCATCACTCAACCACCACTCCTGAAATTTGACGTTTTGGTTGTTTGAAAAACTTACCAGAAAAATAGCTTTAAAAAAAACTTTATTAGAAAATGGAACCCGATCTCAGTGCCAACGTATTTGGCACACTGAAGTACAACATCTCTACACCACATCTTCGACGCTAAGAACATTGGCATGTTGTTACGAAGCATGCCTGTATACTGAGTGGTGCAACATGTACACGTATTTAGGACCTCCTAATATCATGGGCTCCAAATTTATAGTTAGATACTTAATCAAAATTGTTATACATATTATTAGTGCGTATGATTCATATTCGACTCAACTAGTACATAGACACATTTGCTGTTTTTCTAAGCTCACTACTACAAAATCGATTTTTTCCTAATAGTTTCCAGACGGGCCATAAGTGGCCGCGCCTGAAAAAACAGATGCGGCATTTTCCCGTGCGGTCCACTTAAACGACCGCACGGGAAAATCGATTTTTCCGTGCGGTCCCTTAAGTGGACCATACGGAAAATGCCACACTATCTCGTGCGGCCCACTTAAGGGACCGCACGGGAAAATGAATTTTCCCGTGCGGTCCACTTAAGAGACCGCATGGGAAAATCGATTTTTCCGTGCGGTCCCTTAAGTGGACCATACGGGAAATGCCACACTATCTCGTGCGGCCCACTTAAGGGACCGCACGGGAAAATCGATTTTTCCGTGCGGTCTCTTAAGTGGACCGCACGGGAAAATAACTCCCCTTCCCTCTCACTCACTTCAAATTTTTCACCTACTCTTTCTTCCTTTCCTTTTTATTCTCTCTTCTCTCTTTTTCTCTCCACTTCTCTCTTCTCTCTTCCTCTCCTCTCTTCTCCTTTCCTCCGAGCACGTGGGGCACTGGGCACGAGAGGCGGCCGGCTCGGCGCCGCCACCGACGAGGCGGCGGTCGGGAGCGGGAGAGCAGCGGCGCGGCCCCGCGCTTCCCTGCGGCGGCCAGGAACGGCAACGTGGCGGCGGGAGGCGGCAGCGAGACTTCGTGCGGCGGCCGACAGCGGGCGGGCTGCGAGCTGCTCGGGAGCGGCGCCATCTCCGTCCCCGCCGGTGTCGCCGCCAACGACAAGGAGGACGAGGACGCCGGAAACGGCGCCACTGGCCCCACGACGACGAGGAGGAGAAGGAGACGATCGGATCTACGCCGCTCCTATCGCCGCGACGGAGTCCACCGCCTCCTCCATCGTTGTAACGCCCCGATTTTCGCCCGTCGAAAAATTTATTTTATTAAAAATCCTATTTTCAAAAATTTGGTTCTTTGAGTGTAATTAGGATTTTTGTGCCAAAGATCTCAATTGATTCTTTCCCTTGTGAACCCAGAATCTTGATCGTGATATCATCTCCCAAAATTAATTTTCATTATTCGAATTTTGCAGTTCGAATTTCCACTCCTGAACATTTCCAAAAATTCATACGGTTGAAATTTCAATTTCGGGATTTTAACCGTGTCATTAAATAATCTCCTTTCCACCCAGAGAGTCTAAAAATATTTATTTTTAGACATCGCCCACCTGACCAATATTTCCTATACGTGTGCATATTAAAATCAATATTTCTGCGCACGTATCAACAGTCATTTCCTTCCCATTCAAATATTCTGAAACATTTTTGGAATTCTACCGCCTGGCGATTATCCGTCCTTTTTCTGCACCTGTAGTTCTTCTCATTTTCATTAAGTCAGGCAAGTTAATTAGGTCCATCCAACACCCGTTCAAACACATTTCCTTGCCCCATTCTATTTCCTAAGCTCCCTGTGAAACAGACGCGGTTAGGCACCGTCCCTGCAAATCAAAAATTAGGCACCGTCCCTGCAAATCAAAAATTAGGCACCATTCTGTACAGTGCACAGTGTGCACTGAGCGTGGTTAGGCACCGTCGCCGCCTTCTCCGCCGAGCAAGTCAGGCAACAACAGAGAGAGGCTTCTCCATAGCAACCTCGTCGTTGCTCCTTGCCCAGTGCACCGTCGCACCCAGCCGAGGAAGCTTTGAGCCAAGCGTCCACACCGAAAGCAAACGCCGAGTCCATGCCGTCCTCCATCGACCACCGCCCACCGTCCTCGCCCCTGTGCCTCCCTGCCGACGACGACCGACGAACAGGATCGTCGGCCCCACTCGGCCGAGCCGCCTTGTCGCCGTCCGCCGGCCGCGACGGCTATAAAAGCCACTGCCTCGTCGTCGTCAGCCTCCAAGCTTTCCCAATTCCCACTGCCGCTGCCTCTCCTCCATTCCGCGAACCAACGGGCCGATGCCGCCGCGCGTTGCAGCTGGCACCAAGCCGCCGCTCCCAGCCGCAGTCGGCGCCTAGCCAACCAGCCGCTGCTCCCAGCCGCGGGCCAACGCCACCCCAGCCCCCTGCCCAGCTGCGCGGCCCGCGCCGCCCCGAGCCGAGCCCGCAGCAGCCAGCCCAGCCGGCTGCAGCCGCCGCGCCGCCACTTGCCTGGCTGCCGCCCGGCCGGTCGCCTCCCAGCTGCCGCCCCGGCCCGCAAGCCACGCCGACGCCACCGCGCGCTGCTGCCGCGCGCCGTCTCCCGGCCGTGCCGCGGCCGCACCGCTCGCCCGGCCGACGCCGTGGCGCGCCGCCCGCGCCCGTGCCGCGCGCTGCCGGCCTTGCCGTGCCGCGCGCCAAGCTGCTCCTGCCGCCGCCGGTCCCGACCGCCGCCGCTCCGCCTTCCCCGGCCGGCGCTCCGCCTTCTCCTCCGCTCGGGGAGCAGCACAGAGGAAGAGAAAAGAGAGAGAGAAAAGGATAGGAATGAGAAAGAGATAAGGAGAGAGAAGGAGAAGGGAAAAGAAGAAAAAAAAAGAAAAAGAAGGTGGGACCCACCGGTGGGCCCCACTGTCCTGACTCTCCCGCGGGCTTTGACCAAAAAAAAAAGTCTAAATCACCTCCCTCTTCTTTGTCGGGCCGAAGCCCATAAAGTCTTCCAAAAAGTCTACTTTGCCTCCCTCTTGTTATCGGGCTAAGCCCATGAAAATTCTTACAAAGTCTACATCACGCCCTCCACTTCATTGGGCCAACCGGCCTAATAATCTATCCACCAAGTCCACTTTACGTCCCTACCCGACCTCCTTCATCTCTGGGCTAAAGCCCAAGCCTTCCCATAATAAAGTCCACGATTCCTCCCTCTTAACATCACAGCCAAGGAATATTCTTGGGAATATTCCTTTCCAATTTAATTCAGTTCCACATTTCAGAAAAATCCATTAATCTTCCAAAATTCGTATCTCCCCAACCGTAAGTCCGTTTGACTCCGTTCAACTTCCATAATTTTTCTAAAAATGAGATCTACCCAATGGCACAATTAGTTTATAATAGTTATTATCTGCTCTATAGGGTTTTGGATGTTTTTCTCTTTTCGATCGCGTAGTGGACGTTTCAGAAGTGCAGCGGACGTGGATTTTTCTCGAAGATTTGAAGACCGACAATAAGGCAAGCCACTCTTTGATCATATTGCTCCTAGTTTATAAAATGTGTTGATTGCAAACTTGCATGTTTAGCGTACACAATTATTTTTGATCGGCCATCGGTCTACGTGCACACGACCGACGGACCAACCTATGTAGTTGCATTATTTTCCGTAGGACCTTGTTAAACTTAACCCTTGTCGCTCCACCACAGCAGTACCTCAATACTTACGCTCTCTGGGCGTAGGTATCCTTTTGCACCTTTTGTTTATGTCAGGTTTATATATGGTTATCGATGTGGAAAAACTTGGGTTGTGAAAGGTTTATAAAACCCGACTCGGGGAGTCGGTGACTTTGAAAAATAAAAAGGTTTTATGGGAGAAAACTTGCGGTGCGAATCCTCTCCTGTGTGGTTTGGTTTCGTAGTCGCGCATAAGGACCGATTCCTTTGGGTTTTACATCCGAGCATCTCACAGTACGACCACATGGGTAGAATGGGATGCCCCTAGATGAGTAACTAGCTAAAACATAGATGTCTAGCAGGTTAGCAGGTGAGGAGCACCGGTATGGTGGAGTTTACGGCAATCTCCTGTAGTGGGGATGTGTCGGGAGTCCATACGGTGGGGCCTGAGTAGATGAGGGCTTGAAATTTGGCCTGATGCTTGGTGGAGAGATTCCACCCATCTGTGGGACACGGGACATTTATGGTTTGGTTAGAGAAAGGCTTTGTCACGAACTTCCGATACCGGCCAGTATCGGTGTAAGCTTCGTGTCTTGTGGGAAAAGCGTACAGTCTCTGCAGAGGTTTAATTGAACTGTTCGAACAGCCGTGCCCACGGTCAAGGGCGAATGTGAGGTGATGCCCATAGCGTAGATTTGTTTTTAAAACTCATTTAATAAATTGGTTTGTGGAATGGGAACCGTTACCAGAGTCCTTCTTTGTGACGGACGGCCAGCCTTTGTGGTTGGGAACAGGTCTTTGTGACCTGGGGTGTCGTTTGGCACCATAGGGCCGAGAGGGCCGGTTTAAGGGCCGAGATGGCCGAGTTTGGGTTGGCAGGTTGAGAGGACCGGACCCGGAGTTGTTAACCTTGAGACTTGGTTAACGGATGATTGATGGAAAGAATGTTGGTTTACGTTTTGAAAGTGAAAAGAAACTAATAAAGAAGGAAGTGCTATGAATGCTAAAATTTGACTTTCCCGCTCGAGTCGTTGCAAAGCAACTCGTGGACGGATTGAGGTGAGACGCCTCTCTCTCCGAAGGGAAAGTTACTTTGAAAACCTACACCTAGACCTTTCAAAAAAAAAAGTCTTTTAAAAATGATTTGCTAAACAAACTCAGCCTGTCTTTGATGCTTGCATGTACACATTTCCTAGTGGCTTGCTGAGTACGAAAGTACTCAATCCCCCATTGTTGTTGTTTTTCTTCTCTTGGCTTGAGTTCAGGAAGAAGTTGAAGGTTGGAGTTTCGTCCCTAAACCCAAACTACTGCCGGTGGATTTGGTGTCCTAGCTTCGCTAAGTTTCGCTGCTGCTGACTCTGATTGGAGGTTGCAACTCAGGGATTCCCCCGAAGCTGCAACGTAAAGGTATATTGTATTTATTTAAATCTTGCATTGATTCATCATGTTACCGCGGGTACCAGCATCGTTATCCTGGGACTGGTACCTGTTTTGCGGTTCCGTGGGAAAGCGGTTCGCCGTTATCCTGCGGCACGCCCTCCTCGGTGCCATTTGTACAGTGGCGCAGGGGCGGGGTGTGACAATCGTGCGCTCGCGACGGCCGGATCCGCGTCGCCGCCGCCGCCGCCGGGATAGCTAGGGTTTTTATTTTTTTTTGAATTTTTGTTTTTCCGTGCGATCGACTTAACGCGACCGCACGGAAAGATCTATTATCCCATGCGGTCAACTTAACTCGACCGCACGGGATAATAGATCTTTTCGTGTGGGCCGCTTAAGCCGACCGCACGGGATAATCGATCTTCCCGTGTGGTTGGGCCGCCCGCTGAAAATGGTCTTTTTTCAGACCTTCTCGCGCGTGCGGGCAGGCCTTCCGCATGGGAAGATGTCTTTCGGCCCGCACGAAAAACCGTTTTTGTAGTAGTGGCTCACATGGAGAGAAGCTATAAGTGTAAGGATTGGTGAATAAGACGTGATCGAATGCTAGTCGTACGTAGTGCTCGTATGTATAGCATGACTCATAGTTAATTACCAACAAATTATCATGCCCAATGAACAGAAAAAGAAAAAACCCACAATATATACTTGACGCTTCGTTTCTAGTAGTTTCTACCGTCGCTGCTTACTGCAGATTGATGGATGCCGCCTCGGGCCGCAAAGGCAAAAGTACCCAGCTCTAGACTCAGAGAAGCAGAGACCATAACCCCCTCTTCCCTAATTACAAATTCAATATTTACAATTCCTAATCTCTGGGATACGTAGTAGCAAGAAAATTTCAAATTGTAGGGCCTCATTATGCGTTTGGAGAATTGTAAGGAGCAAAAAACAAATGTTCCCAAGAATTATAAGAAGAAACATACATTGAAGTTTTATACTCCTTTGATCCATAATGTAAGGTATGATCAAACTTGCATGGTCTTCAAAACTAATCTTTAGCTTATAATTTCTCATATACGCAACAAAATTATAATCATATGAAAGTATATTAAAATATCAAACCAATAATATTATTTTTAGCAAATAAAATTTAATTTACATTATACTAATCGTTAGTTAAATGTTTTTAAAGTTGAATCTTGAAATGTGTGCGCACCTTACATTATAGAATAAAAGAAGTACTTTGGTTATGTTATATTTTTCATATTTTAAGATTCCATTATGCGTTTCGCATATGGGCATCCAATTTTTAGGTACGGCCCTGTTAGAAAGTCTACTCCCTCTGTCAAAAAAAACTCTTACTTACTCCTAATTAGGACGGTAGATGGACAAACCAGTAGGATTAAAAACGAACGTGGGAATGGATTGATAGTTTCCATTAAAAAAAAGTAAATTTCAGAAAACTGTAACTATAGTGACAAAACTATCAATTTGCTGCAACATTAGCAACATATTTTTCAGTTTGCTACAATAATGATGTGGAAAATTATCACAAAACTATAACTTTTATGTGGTATGACGCCCCAGGATATGTAGGTGACAACAGTAAGTTTGGGCCAGTTTTGTAATAATTTCCCACGATATCGTTGCAACATACTGAAATAAGTGGATAATGTTGTAGCAAACTAATATTTTTGTCACTATAATTATAGTTTTCTGAAATTTACTCTTAAAAATATCCAAGCACCGAAACAGCAGCTAAGTTGTTCGATCAATCCGATTGGAATAATGGATGTCTCTTTAATTGCGTTTGATTGATCTAACTCAAATTAATAACCAAAGAAAATGACCACGATGGCAAGGATCACAAATCTTGGAGCCATTTTCAATCGATATAAAAATATTCAGATTGTGTCTTGTATATATACTATCTCTTTTTCAAAATATATGACGCGGTTGACTTTTCATACAACGTTTGATCGTTCATCTTTTTAAAAAATAGTATAAATATATAAAAGTATAAGTAATTAAGACTATATTTTATTTGATGATAAAACAAATCATAACAAAATAAATAATATTTATAGAATTTTTGTCATAAGACTAATGGTCAAACGTTATGCAAAAAGTCAAGAATGTCATACATTTTGAAATAGAGAGAGTATTACTTTTGAATTTGTTTTCTTTGCCTCCTCCCAAACAATTGGAATAAGTTCATTTGAGGTCGCTTAACTTGACACCGAATCCGATTTTTGTCATTAAACCCAAAAACCAGATACAACGGGTCTCTCAATTTACAAAACCAGTGCAAACGAGGTCCCTCGGCAGTTTTGTCTCTGGTTTAGGTTGGCGTGGCACCTATACTAGGTCTTTATCCAACGTGGCATTAGCGTGACGCTTACGTGACAGTTTACTTCGAAAAAGAATAAAATGAGTAAAACTGAAAACTGAAAAAATAAAACAAAATATGGAGACCCACATGTCAGTCAAACAAGATAAAAATATTGGGAGTCCCACACCAGAGGAGCGGAGGAGATGCGAGGGGACAAGGCGGGAGCGTAGCCCATGGCGAGGACGCCGTCGAGGTCATCTCCGCCGCCCACACCGGCGCCCAGCTCATCGTCTCCTTCGGCAATAGGGCGGGAGTGGAGCAGTGTGCGGCGATCGACGGGAGTGGAGCAGCGCCACTTCGCAGCTCACACGGCTTCGTGGGCTCGCGACAACCTCCGCGCCGGCTCCGTCCTCCACTAGCGTCCTTCGCGGCAGTCTAGTGACCCACTCGCCTCCGCGACAAGCCCGGGCTCTACACGGTGTCGGCTAGGACGACCGAGGGCCAGCGAGGCGTTAATTCACCACTTGGCCAGACGGGAAGCGAAGGAGATCAGGGAAAGAAAGGGGAGGGGGCGACGACCTCGCTGCAAACCATTCCACCGATGTGATGTGATGTGATACGATGCTGGTTGGTGTTTTCTATGTTTCGTTGGTGTTGGTGGTGTGTGTGGCGGTGGAGGCGAAGGCAGGCGTGGCGGGCGACAAGGAGAAGGGCGGTGGTCGCTAGCGGTAGGTCGAGCGGAGGAGGCCGGGGGTGGGGGTGGGTGGGCGGGCGGGGGCGGGAGCGAAGAGGGCATGCCTCTCCATGCCGCCCTTATCTTTGCCGGGCATTGCCCTTCTCCCCGCTTGCTCCTCTCCCGACGGCCACCGCGCGCCGCCCCTTCTCCCCGTCATCCGTTAGCCGTCACGCCTAGAGGGGATTGGGAAGAGAGGAGAGGAGAGAGGAGAAGGGAGAGAGATGAAGAAAGGGGAAATGGGGAAATAGAGCAGGGAGCAAGGATGACATGCGGGGCCCACGTGGGCCCCACCATTTTTTAAATTATTTTTTGGTGTATTGACATGTGAGTCCATGGGTTTTTATTATTTTTCATATCAAATTGCCACGTAAACGTCACATCAATGCCACGTGGAACGAAGATCTAGTCAAATTAGCCACGTAGGTACCACGTCAGTCAAAACCGGGGACAATACTATCGAGGGACCTCGTTTGCACTGGTTTTATAAGTTAGGGGGATGGGTTTTCGATTCAAGGATGAAAATTAGTCTGGGCGACATATTAAGGGACCTAAAGTGAACTTACTCCCAAACAATTTGACAGCATATAGGGCCTCATTCCAAATGCCCCATATTCCAGATAGCAGCCCATATGGGCCTGAAGGCCCAAATCTAGGCCCTATATGTTGCAACATCCATATGGGCCATATAGGCGTGTGGGCCCAAATTCCGGCCCATCCAAAGGAGATTTTTTTTATTTTTACATTATTTATTAAAAAATTACAAAGATAATTTTACATTTTGAAAATTTAAGCCTCATGCTCTCTAGGAGAAAGATTTTTAAAAATTCCCCTTCCAAAGAACATTAAAGAACCTAAATATAAAATTTTAATTTGTATTCAAACCTTTCTCATCGATTTTAATTGCTTAGAAAATATTTGTTTGACACTGTAAATGACTTTAAATGAAAAGGTAATAAACTACAAAATTGTAGATCCTATCGAGATCTACAACTTTTATATAAAGTTTTTTTTCATCCAATGTCGTTTGAAATATAGATATAAAATTTTGTTAAAATAGGTTTTAGATTTTGTAACGAATATTTCGACACCTAAATGATCTTAAATTAAAATGTTGTAGATCTCCTCAAGCTCCATAATTTTGATATAAAATTTAATTTCATCTGATTTATATGATATATTTTTAAATCTCAAAATCATAAAATTAATAATTTACATTGAAAAATTTACATTTAGGTAGTTCTGTGAAAGGACGATTTTTAAAAAACGTTCTCGTAAGAACACGAGACGTCTAGACTACATTTTCAAAACAAAAATTTAATTTTGTAAATATTCTTTTAATTAAAAAAATGTAAAAATAAAAAAAAATCCCCAAAGGAGAAGCAAACGGCGCGGGAGGATTGAAGCGGAGCGTCGCACGCAGACGCGCGTCGCGCACGGAGCGCTCCCGCGGCGGCGGCGCCAGCCAAACGGCGCAAGGTCGGGGCCGCTTTCTCGCCGGAAAACGAGGTGCGTACCGCGTCCTGCGCCCGTGTCTGCGCAATCCGCTCGACTGCTCGATTGTCTCGTCGCCGCAACGGGAGTCGATCGATGGCGCCCCCGCCGCACGCCATGTGTTTGCTGAAATGCCGGACAGGCTCGCCGTCGCCGGCACTGGGTTTCTCTCCTGCAGGGGGCGTTTCTTTGTTTGTGCGGATGCCGCTGTGGTAGATCGTTGATTCGGGACGAGGTTGTGTCGCAGGAGTCAGGTATGTTTCTTGATTTATATTCTTGGGTACCGGAGAAATCCACTTGAATAGTACGTTAAAAGATAAATTTGAAGTGAGCTATTGGAACAATTGGAATCGACAACATATAGGACGCGATGCTACACACTACGGACCTGAATCAGGGTCGGGATGCATGCTAGTTTTATTGATAGTGACTTTTAGTTAAGGGTCCTACCCTAATCAATATTATTACTCGATAATAGATGGAAAGATTAGGGTGCATATTTTGCAGGCAGGAGATCAGTTGACCCTGAGAAGGGAGCATCTGAGATCAAAATGCTCTGAAGGTTGGAGTCAGTTGGTACCTCTTCATGGCTTCATGCCAATATAACTACTCCATCAATGTTCACAATATCCTAGTAGTAGTATTTCACTAAATGTTTTTTGCTCACAAAATCACAGTGGCATATTTATGGTTGGTTAGGAACTGAAGCTGAGTTGATAGATCATGCTTTGTCAACACAAAAATTACAGCACAGACTAAACTAACACTTAAATTTAATCTGCTATGAGTAATACTGTGGAGACCGATTATAGTGCAGATAGAACTATCTTTTGCCCTTTTAGTTGAATTCGACAATCTTATATTCTTGCTTCTTTCTTTTTTGACCCTTGCTGTGTGGCAGAGGAGAAAATGTACCAAAGCGGTTAGTGGTATAGGGCATTGCTGCCTCCTGTGTTGAACAATATGAGATTCGGCCTACCTCTGCTTTTACATTAACGACATGGAGAGTGACTTCAAAGTCGAAGGGTACAACTCTTTCTTTCTTTTTTCCTTCTTTTTTCGGAGAAAGAGAAAGGGTGTATTTAAGCCTGCTCTTTGACATCAGCATCTGAAACATTCAGGGTCACTGAACCCCGTGGTACCTTTGCATCCCAAAAATGTGGAGACCAATACGCGAACAAGGAAAACTGCGCATGTTTTTCACATTCTCTCGGTTATGAGTGAGCATTGCATGTAGAGAACACATCACTTAGTTAACAGCTCGTTGCTATTTCCCTGCTGCAACAAGTGGACCACTGTGATCAAGCTTCAGGGACACTTCCTTGAACATCTTGCGGCTGAGAGTGTTGTAAACTGCTCTCGAGTATTGCCGGGATGCATTCCTCCAGTCCATCCCAGCTTTCATCATTAACTCAAACTCCTCGTAGCTTATCTTCCCATCCTACAGAACACACCTCGGTTAAAATTATTACTGCAGGGAACTTACTCAATATTTGTGTGTGATATAATTTGCTAATTGTTGTTAATGAAAGTGACCTAACCTTGTCTATGTCAACATCCAGAAATATGTCGTCGATCGACTTCTGGTCGCCTCTTGGGGAGAGGGCTTCTTTCAACTCTTCGATCTCTATGTACCCGCTGCCGTTCTTGTCGAAGAAGCTGAACACCTTCGGAAGGTGCTCCTCGCTACGGATTTTCTTCAGGTGAATGGATACTGTCACAAATTCCTTGCAGTCCAGCATGCCATTTCCATCTATGTCTGCCTATAGAATAAGAACACAGACAGGAGGATCTCATATAATCTGTGAATCATCCGCTGGTTAAGAACAATTTAATAGTCCGATGGGATTGAAAATGAATTCATCTTGCAAGTGTTAAAAACTGAGATTGTGGAAGCAGAGTAGTGTAAGTGAAGAGGAACTCACAGCTTCCATGAGCATATCGACATCTGTGTCATGGACGTTGTGTCCTATCACTTGCAGTCCCTTTCTGAGCTCTTCTAGTGTCAAGTGCCCCTTCTTGTTGGTGTCCAACATGTTGAACAGCTCCCTCATTGCATCCAGCTCTTCGGTTGGTAAGTACTCCGCCACCACCTTACCAACAATAAGTTCAGTATCAATACTCAGTTACACTAATATCTAGGAATAACACTAACGAAACAAAATTGTGTGCCTACAAGTAAGGCCTTCTTCTTGAACTTGTTCATAACAGTGAATTGCTTCAGCCTGGACCTGACTGCTTCTCCCAGAGGAATGTTGGGAGCTTCACTTGCATTCTGTATCCAAGGATGCTCTTCATTCTCGAAGTCCAGAAATGATTGTTAGAATCTGGCCAGCCATGTATTAGAGGTGGCAAAAAAATGGAAAGACTAACTTAATTACCTAGAACCTGTTGAGCTGTCAACCGAGTATATGGGCTTGGATTAAGCATCCTCCTTACAAGATCCTTGGCATTATCTGACACCTTTGGCCAAGGCTCTCTTTGGAAGTCGATATGTGACCTGATGATGGCCTGTGCGATCCCTTCGTCGGTCTCTACAAATGTTTATCAACTTGTTCTATTGGTAAAAATCAACAAAATCTTGCACTTCCATGTATATCTAAACTGAGACTTACCGGCCCAGAAAGGAGGAACACCACATAGCAAGATGTACAGTATGACTCCTGCACTCCATATGTCTATTTCTTGTCCATAGTTTCTCTTCAGGACTTCTGGTGCCATGTAGTAGGGAGATCCAACAATCTCATTGAATCTTGCACCTGATGGAGAAAAATCACATATGATCGATACTTAAATATCTGTTGATATATGGTATATGGGGATTGAAGTGTATATGTGAAATAACTGTGGTTTTGTCAAGATTTTGTACCAGGTTTGAAGCACACTGAGAGGCCAAAATCGATGACCTTGAGAGGGGAGTTCTCAGACGCATTGGCATACAGAAAGTTCTCAGGTTTGAGGTCCCGATGCATGACGCCGTTCTTGTGACAGTGCTGCAGAAAGTTTGTAATGTGTCAAATAATTTTACTCATGTCTACGTTGGACAATCAATTCAAAGAGGTATTGATTTATTTTATGATAAACATTGTTGGTTATCAGTTTCATGCTTGAATGTGCACTACTCTTGGAAGGCTACTGGAAGCAAATTGAACAGAGATATTTTGGTTTTAAATTAGAAGAATTGGCTTATTTTCACATTTCAAATTTACATGATATAACCATGTATAATGTAGTTTGACTTATTTCACATGTTACTGCAGACTGTGAAAGATTTTACTCCCTCCAGGTTAAAAATACTTATCATTTTGGATATGATTGATATCAAACTTTAAAAACTTTGACTATGAATAATTTTGAAAATATTTGTCTTAGAAATATGGAGACAGTACTTCCGTAAAATCATATATTTATTGATATTTCTATATATATTATAATAGAAAATAGTGATCAAAGTTATTTTTTGAAGACCAAGTCATTGTGTCCAATACAACAAGTATTATCAACCTGGAGGAGTAACAACATTCAACCAGGTCTTTTCAAAGGCTGAACATGTGGTGGTGCATGCTGATATTTGACAAGCTTTCCGTATGTATCACTACAATTGAACTTAATTTGAGCCAGCAAAAACCACTGAAATGATGTATGTAAATTTCAAACTTTTTTCTTTTTGAGAAATGTAAATTTTAAGCTTTGGATTGTACAACGTAAAGTACATCGTAAACTCTGTTATGAAGTCTGTACACTATGAACAGAACTGCCCTATGTAAGCAATGTTAAATTGCTAGTTATTCTATCAGATTAGCAGGTATTACTAGTAGTGTAAAATGTTTATTCTTCCTCTAAAATTGAACAGCTTTAATTCCAGATGAAATGGATACAAATGTTTATTCTTCCTTTAAACTTTGGAATTTGGATTGTACAATGCAAATAAGTACATTGTAAATTCTGTTTCGTAGTAGTATACTAGCATGTACTACATATTATGAACAGAACTGATGTATTTAAGCGATGCCAAATTGCTCATTATTCTATCAGATTAGCAGGCAGTATGAAATGTTCATTCTTTCTCTGAAATTGAACAGCTTTGATTGCAGATCAAATGCATATGAATAGATTGCATGCAATAAACATGGATGTATGAAGAGAGAGAGACCTGGACGACGTCCATGATGGTGCGCATGACGGCGGCGGCGGCGCGCTCGGTGTAGTGGCCGCGCGCGACGATGCGGTCGAAGAGCTCGCCGCCCTCGCAGACCTCCATGACGAGGTGGACGGCGTCGGCGTCCTCGAACGCCTCCCGGAGCCGCACCACGTTGGCGTGCGACGGCAGCGACCGCATGATGGCCACCTCCCGCCGCACGTCCTCCACGTCCACGCTGCTTCGGAGCTTCCGCTTGCTGATCGACTTGCACGCCAGCTGCTCGCCGGTGGCGGCGTCCCGGCACCGCCGCGTCACCCCGAACTCGCCGCGCCCGAGCTCCTCCCCGATCTCGTACCGCCGGAGCATCTCCTCCGCCGCCGCCGCCGTGATCAGGGCGCCGCCCTTGCCGTCGCTGCCCAGCACGCTCGCCGGCTCGGCCGACATCACGGCGCGCGCCGCGTCGGACACGGAGGAGACCGTCGACAGGCACCGCATGTTGGCGGCGCCGATAAGCCGCCTGCCGCCGCGGTGCTGGTGGTGGTGCGGGGCGCTGGAGCTGCCGCATCGCCGCCGCTTGTTGCCGGACGGCCGGGACACGCAGCAGTTGCCCATCTTCTTCTTCTTCTTCGCCGCCGCCGTCCACGCGCCACCGCAACGTACGGCGACGGTCGCGTCGCCGGAATTGTTGTTGACGATCGAATGATCGAACGAACGCGGGGACGGCGAGGCGCGAGGTCCGGAGGGCGGTGACCCCCTCCCTCTCTCTCTAGGGCAAGAGAGGAGGAGGAGAGAGATGGAAGGGAAATGGCGGTGCAGGGGGTGGATGGCTTTGAGAGAGACAGGGAGCCTCCCGCGCGTCATTCGTTCTGGGTTTGCCATTTTTGGAGGTCTAAGGTTTCCTTTCAAACTACAGCTCACTTCACCATTACTATGGTATGTACAATCCACTTTATTAGCAGGCTCTCTCTATTGCTATATAAACAAATTTTATTACTAGACGTTATTGGTATATATAAGCAAATTTAATGACATGAAAAAGAAAAATAGAAAAAAATAAAAACACCGTTGCTAGTTATTACACATGACATTGGCTCATAGTCGACTAAGGAAATTTTCATGCATGCGGGTGAGAAAAAGGAAAAAATGCTGGTAATAAAAAGTTGTTTTCGTGCATTAATGGTTAAGAGTACTTATTGGTGTCTACTATTAATTAATAAAAAAATTCACATTAAAACTCTACCTATGTGCATATCCTTAGGACATGAACAACTGCAGTTTTTTAAAGTTGTAAGGTAATTAAGTTCACTAACATGGAAGAAAGAGGTGAAAAAGAGAGAAACATCGTTATTACGCATGACAACGGTTTAACATTGACATCTAGCGTTTATAAAAGAAAACTTTGCTATATGAAGATGGATAAAAGAAAATAAAATTAATAAAATAATTATGTTAGTGCATTAGTTGTTAAAGCCTTTTGTCATGTCAACTGCTGTAAGAGAACAGTCTTTAAATGGACTAAGAACTATACAAAGTTGTATCTTTGAACTTGTCATGAGGAAGAATAAATAGCAAATTAAAATAGCTGAAATATTCTTGGTTCATTTAAAGACAGTCATCCATGTACAAACCAACATGTGCCTAAATGTACACGTTTTAACATATGCTTGAAATATTATCCGAGGTATCAAACACCACGAAGTACGGCACACATATATACTCACTGAATATTCACATGCAAATACTTGTAATATTGGTCCACCTGACGAGCATGCATGTGTATACTCTTAAAATTGATCCACTGAACGATTAACACCGATGTTCATACTACTAAAATTAGTAGACACTGGCACCAAATCTACGATTTAAATCTTGATGGGCTAGATGCACAACTACAATGTCTAACCATTTGGTCGGAAGGTAGCTTATAAGATTACTTTGTTTTTTAATCAAACTTATAAGTTGGAACATCCCTAAATTTTAGTTAGTAGTAAGCTCTGAGTCGCTGGATTCGGTCGCCGCGCCATCTCATCTAGCACGCCAATTAGGAGAAGGAAAGCCGATGAAGACTTGGTGGCTTGGAAAGCGGAAGACGACCTCTCTGCTGTATTGTCTTTCTCCTTTAGATGTCATCTTTCAAGCCGATGCTTCTCTTCCCCCACTAACCACCATACCACCGATGACCCCATGCAACGACAATTGTGGAGACGCAGAGGAGGCCCAGAACCTGATATTCGATTTGCCAGATCGAGCTGGCCCAACCTTAGGGCTGCTAGATCTAGCTAGCTCAAGTTTAATTAGATTGGATAGATTTGGCTTCTCCGAGTGCGGACACATGCATGGATTGGCTACGAAAAATGATGTTAACAGCCATGACGGTGTCTGCATCTCAAGTTGACATGACGATGATGATGGTTGGCAGTTGAGCACCTTGAGGTGGTGACGCATGCATGAGAAGATGGTGAGAAAGCTAACAACAACATCCAGGCGCTCGCTTCTATGTTTCCTTTTGTTTTAAAGCAATATCATTGCTGGTGGACCAATAGTAATAGAATTTGAGCAACACTACCAATTGCCCGCTGCCTTTTCCAAAACTGGTAGTGATTTCGATTTGAAACCAATAGTGAATCTTCTTTTTTTGTGTTAATGCTTTTTCTTATAAAAACAAGTTTAATAGTATAGCCAACTACTGGCTTTAAATCATATATAGCCAATCTAATAGCTTATTTATACAATAGTTACCTATAAATATGTACTACACCATTAACATCTAGCCTCACCTTTTATACACATAACGTCTTGGAGTCCGTACTACAGCTAGCTATAAATATGTAGTCTGTTTTTCTTCTCTCTCCTATCTTTTCTCCTCCACATGTGATTACAGCTGGTTTATAGCCTGTTGCTATTGTACTTGCTCTAAGCATCAAAAGTAATGAAACTCGAGCAACAATGCTGATTGTCCATATCATTGTTGTTTCTAGAACTAACATTGATGCCAGTTTAAAACCAACTAATTGAATCCCCTTTAAGTTTTGAGTACTAGTACGGTTCTTGCTATAAACAAATGGTGATACGTAATTATCATTATTGGGGGAGTGATACTAATTAATTAATTGACCTACTTCAAGGAAAAATACTACAGTTGACTTAATTCATCTAGAAAGAATAGCGAGCACCATTAAATCACCTACTACGTACGTTCTTTACTTGTAAAATAGTAAAACGGGAGGCAAAGGCAACCAAATGCAACCAAAATATATACAAAAACAATGTTGCACATAACCAAATCACTCCTATAAACTTGAAAGCTGACCAAAACCCCTACCCGGCGCGTGAAGGCGTGAGTGCGTAAGAAGGCAGGGAAATACTCTCTAACCCAACCCATGCACTCACCTGCCCGGTCGCCGGTCGGTGCGCTGGTGAATATATGCAGCAGGACACCTGCAACACGACCACATGCAGGTGCGACGATAGGCTTTGTTTGCTATCTGCTCCCTACACTCCACGGAATTTACACGCCGCCGCCGGAGCCAATCCTCACGGGCTCACAGCCAGAGTAATTACGGCACTCTTTTTTTTAAAGAAAATATACGAAAAGTTATTTTAAAACCATATTAATTTATTTTTATAGTTAATACTTAATTAATCATGTGATAATAAGTTATCTCGTTTTACGTGCATTGGACCGAACACACTCCAGTATTGTTCCAAGCCAAACCTCTCTATCTGCCCACAGAAAAAAATATACCAACATTTGTAGCATCAAACTAGTTTTTTCTATTTATTTGGTATAAAATATTTTCTGTAAATTTAATCAAAATTGGAGAAATCAACAACTTAAAATATAGAATGGAAGAATGGAGGGACTAGTTCATACGACCTTAACTTTGTTGCTGGGCTGGTCACATATTAGGCTGACCAAATTTCCTAAAAGATTGACAGAATGGTAAATGTAAAGATGTATAAATTTCGAGAAAGAACCTGTCCAAACTGAATGGAGGATGCTAGAGTAGCACCCTCCCAAAAATAAAAGAAAGCTGTTGCTACTCTCCAAAATCCGTAAAAACTCTTGCTTTCTTTTAGATCATGACTTCTTCTTTAATAGTACCGAAAAGATTGTCTGCTATTCGCGGCTGATTCTGGAACATGCGTGTGTTTTTCTCCTTCCAAACCATCCAGCAAACAAGTAGAACGAGTGTATCAAAGGCGCCATTGCAGCCTTTCCCAATATCAAGCCACGCTCTTAATCACCAATAGCGCATATTAGTTCTTGCTTCACTCGGCAGCTGAAAGCCTACCACAATCCACTCCCGTAACATTCTTCTATCTCTTGTTGTGAGGTGCAAGGCACAAATAGGTGATTACAATCCTCATCAGCTTGCACATTTGCGGGGAAAATTTGGCATTTTGAAAAGCAAAGGAAGAAGATTTAATCGGGAAAATGATGAATTTTATTGTGATTTCAGGTAAAGACCACCTGGATTACTCAATGTCTTCAAGGAAAAATATCAATTTTCTCCAAAATTATATACATAAATTTTCATATAAGCCTAAAATTTTATTCAGTATAATATAATAATTTAAAAATTATTAAATGGTTAAAGATGTAATAGTACCAGTTAACATGTAAATGGAGATGGAGAGAGTAATTAATTAGTACCATGTGGCCCCAATGGTGTGATTGCAGGCATGATACATGAATCCTCTCCATTCACAATTTCACAAAAAATAAAAAAAATGAAAAGAAAAACAGAAAACCTGCCAATCTGGCATGGATAATACACAAGGAAACTGAATAAACAGAAGCCTCCTATTTAACCGAGGGCTCATATCCCAATTTTGAAAGAATCCAAGGTCCATTCCGTAAATAATCGCTAAATAAATCCGGGGTTTAAGCAAACTGCTCCTCCAGGAGAAATGGCAAAAGGAGGGAAGCAGGAGAGCAGCCGCCGGGAAGCAGGTGGCCGCTTCTCCAAGAACGAGCCCCAGATTCAGGTGATGATCCTTCCCGTATCTTTTTGGATGATCACTTTCTTTCTTTGCATTTGTTTGTGAGATTTCAGTCCGTTTATTTTCCAGGGGAAAAAAAGCTGGTTTCTTGGAGCGTTTCCCTTGGGGATTTCTGTTCTTCCCCTATCTGTTCTTGAGGTAGATTAGATGCATGTCTGAGTTCTTGAATCGAATCCTCTCTCAACATTTGCAGCTCCTGGTCATAGATTGGCCCCCTTCTTTCATTTGTTTGGAAAAAATCTTTTTTTTAATTTGATTGGTATTAATGGAAGATACGGCTATTGGTTAGTAGTTCTGAAGACTGAGAGAAGCATATCTGGTTTATTTATGCTGGAGAGTTTAGCTGCAACGCAGTAATGTGTGCTTGACCTGAAATTTTAGGCCTTTTTTTTTGGATGGCAAAAGATTTGCTTCAGTGCCTTTTACTCTAAAAATTGCTTTTCCAGGTAAGAGTGAACGTGAAATCGGTAGTTTGGAAATCTAATGAATCCGCTGAATAAACAGTGTTTAATGAATGCACCTTATTTTGCGAACAATGTCTGCACTGGTTAGTAGTTACTAATATAGTCATATATCTGCATGAATTGTGTTTTTTGTCAGAAAATTTGCTATGAAGAGAGCATGTGGAGTCAACAATTACCTTTATAACAAGCAAAGAAAATTTCTGTGCATGTCACTATCTCACCTTGAGTACTTTGATCTTTTCTGAATACACATCGAGAGATTATTATCATGTGAATGGACTAGTTTGCTTAAACTATTTTGTCAAGTGATGACACAATCATATGACTATTTCATTGACCAGGGCCTCAGGTTGAATCAAGTGTACCACTAGAATTCGTTTGCCACAGCTGAAGCTAACTAATAAAAAAATTCATTAGCATTGTCTTGTTGCGATATCGGCATATTTGTACACGTCTATGGAAATGTACGAAAACAACATCCATACACCTTTTTAGCTCATATGCATGTGTTAGATAGTAGGTAAGGTACTTCTCTTCATGAAGTGAATGTGTAGATAAACCAAGTCAAAACTTGCTGGAGAAGTGGGTGACATGAAGAAGGTGATATTGTAGGTAACGAAGTAGGTGATAGATCCTTTTAAATTTACAGCATCTCTCTTTTGAAGAACAATCAAGCAATTGGATTTCATCTAGGATGGTCTTATGGAATATTCAGGAATTAAATATGTGGAAATATATTGTACATAATGAAGAAAAATATTTGATTATTCAATTTGAATAACTTATTTATCACATCAAATATACTTATGTGTTTATATCCCATCCACTTCATTTGCCACTATCACTTGCTTGTGTAACAGTGACGTTTCAATGGTGATGGACTGATTGCTGCTTCTTCCATATATTTTAGATATGATTGAGAAATCATATGTAGTTGTCATAAATATTCTATCTAGTTTCTCTACACATGATCTACCTTGTTTTCTATCTATTTGTAGAAAACTCAATTTGTCATTTCTTGGGTGATTGCCTGAAACAATTTTCTTATTTCTTCAAGTTCCAGGTAAAATTGAGCTGAAGGTTGCACAAGATATATTGCTATGGAAATCTCCAAGCAGGACAAAAATGTTCGCAGCAAGGAAATAGCAACACTGTTAATGGTTGAAGAAAAAGTTTCTGAGCTAACTAGTGAAACTGAGAATCCATATGCTGTTAGTGATTTCTCAAAGCTGTCTCCAATGGCTAACCCAGCTTCACCTCCTGAATGTGGCCGTTCTGAATTTGAGCACAACATGACTTCGTTTCATAACCATTTAATGGCACACTTATCATTATGTAGCTTGAACATGAAGGAGGTTACTACTTCTGCTGACAGGGAGGTTCCATCAGCCATTCTTAATTGTCCATCGAAGAGTGTTAACAAGGATGCTAACACGGAGTTGGTAATAGAATGGAGGCTTGGAATGGGCAATTTCCCCTTGGTGCTATCAGAGTGTGGTGATTCTTCTTGTGATAGTTCTGTCAGTGAACGGTCATCTGAGATGAGCAGCCCATGTACATCATTTACGGCTCATTCAGATACCCGGTCTGCGGATCTTGATGGAGTAGATATTTGGGTCTCATCTTTAGACCTTGATGAAGAAGACTCAGAATTGCTTCAAGAGAAGGAACAAGATCTGGGATTTTTAAGTTGTGACTTCCCCAGCCCTTCTTTCAGTGCAGTGAGAAGAAGCCTCCAATTTGGTCCTTCCAGTTCGACCCCAGCGACGTCACATGGGAAACAAGCCAATGACTCTGACGAGCCTATATTTTGGCCATTTGAACGCGCTTCATATTACAGTCCTGAATTTGATAAATTTCTGCTTGTATCGCCACGTAGAACAACAATGGATGTTGGGTGTGCTGAATTTCGCCGGTTAAATCCAATTGTGCAGAGGCTACATAAACATAAGAACAAATTATCTTCAGCAAGGAAAAGCGTCGAATCGCATCATGGAAGTGTTAGTTTGGGTGCAAAAGGAATCAACCCCTCCCAAGATAAGGTTCAAAAGGCCGCTGCCGTTCCCTCCTGGTTGAGCAGAACAACAAAAACATCCTCCAAGAACCAGCTACCAAGCAATTGCGAGAAAAGAAAGCCGTCGCACCTGAAAATTTCTCCTCCAAGAAAGGATACGTATCCACAGTTGCAGTCAGGTTACACTGTTCAGGAGCTTGAAGCAAGCGATCACCAAAAGCTAGCTGTCGAGAAGATTTTGATCGAGCACTTCATCGGGTTGGATGAGTTTGATGGCCATGAAGGTATCAGTTCAGATTCATCTGACAACCAACTTAGCCTCTTCATATGTTCTCCAAGATAGCCGGTCAGCATCTACAATCAGCACATTATACACATGCAAAGCATCTACAGTAAATCCTGTGCATATCTTCATGTACCATTACCATTAGCATCTAATTCAATCGATCTGAAGCGATAAACAGCAGATAGCCTGTTGTACATTATATTGGCACCTGCAGAGTGACATTGCTTGGAGGTTTTTTGTGCACAGGCTGATTAAATTTCAGTACCAAAACTTCACCACTGGTTGTCTGATAATTGTTTTCCAATTGATCTTTGTCACTTCCCAGCCAAATTTCACTTTTGTTCTGTCTTCGCGAATGCTGCATGAACCTTATGAACTCCTGCGGCTATCTCTGATGTAAACATACATGTAAGCTTCAGTTTGTTAGCTTACCTGAGCTTTCAGAGAAACTCCAAGATACTAACTAAACTACATGGGAGAGGCTGCTAGAACAAGAACAGTACAATTGGCAGTTGTATTCTTCAGTGTTTTTTTTTGTCGTCTGGTATGTTAGCTTGGCTGGTTGAGAACTGCTCAGAGGCCACTCGAAATTTTCCAGGTGTACTTGATTTTTAGATGGCAAAAGAAACAAACAAAAAACATGTTAGAATTTTGTCGCTGCCATACCGGCTGCCTCAAATCACAGGAAGATCTTTTGGTTGGATACAGATAACTGATGGCTTGTGAGCCTCTGTTCTTTTTCTTCTTCATCATCTGCATATCGATTTTGTTCTTCGTTTTTGCAAGGTGATTGGATTATTGTGATCTGAATATACAAGAAAAAAAGAAGTTTGGTAAAAAAGGTCAGAATATGCTGCGTTTGTGCGGGTCTAGTGGCTGATGTGTTAGGTTTAAACCAATATGTCACTTTCTTTTTTGTTACTTTCATGACACTGTAATTATAATTTTATACTTTTTTATATTCTTAGATATATATCACGTAAATACAATGTATCAAGATAAATATAGTAGACAACTAAAATAATGTCAATGGTTACCAAGACGGTGGCGATCATCCGGAGGCGGCTATGTCAATGGTTACCAAGATAAATATTATTTTTGATGAGATCTCTTATAGTTGTGGAGTAATGAAGGGGATTCCTGTGGCGATGTCTTTGGAGAGAAAACCCTGATCTGGTTATCTGGATTAGCAACGTCGATGTTTTTTCGTTGACTTCTTGTTGAAGGTGTCTGTATAAAAAATAAATTATAACCGGCTTTTTAAGTCAGGTTCGTACGGCATTGTCAAACATGAGACTTGTTCTTCTTGCAAGTAGAGTCATTTATCGCAGGCAACATTGATATGTTTATGTTGTCTAGATTTTTCTTTAATTTTCTCTTTTGTCTATGTGCATCTATATGTAGAGGTAAGATGTTTTCATTGATTAATGGAATATTTTATTATCTAAACAAAATACAAACATGTACTCCCTTCGTCTCAAAAATTAAGGGATTTTGGTGATGTGATATATCCTAGCACTACTAATATAAACATATGTTTTGTTTAAATTCGTAATATTAGAATATGTCGCATCTAACTAAAATTCTTTATATTTTGGGACGAAAAAAATAACAAAAAATAGAAACTAGCACATTTGTGAGAAACTGCCTCTTCAAGACACCGTGTATCATTTTTTGGGCTACACAAAAGGCCCGAGACTGTAGGCCGTAGGCGTGACACATAAATCCTCACTACGAAGCAAAATCCATCTCAGCAGACAGATCGATTTTGCTGCACATTCGTGCCTCTATAAATTTGCTGCCCTCCGTCCCAAGACTCATATGTATTTTAAGATTCAACACTTATCAATAATTATTTTATTATAAATTAAATTTTATTCGATGAAAATAATATCATTAGATTAACATTTAAATTTACTCATATGATTATGATTTTGTTGCTATAAAATATTATAGTATTTATGAGAAATTTGAAGTCAAAGATTAATCTTGGAGGTATTGCCAAGTTTAACCGCATCTTATTCCCTAGAACGGAGGGAGTAATATTTTCACTTCTAGTTAAAACTATTGTATCTATCCTAAAATATAATAATCCAGACTATTGTATTTTACGACAGAGAGAGTAAAAAAGATTTGTCAGGGTTACGGATAAGACATACCTCAATCCTTGGGGTCATGAAGTATACGGATACAGAATACCCTTAGTATACGAGAATGTTACCTTAACATTATGGAATTTGGGCTAATAAACAGGGAAATTGTATCTCGTATAGAAGATATTAGAATCCTATTCAGAGAAGACGCAATCTCTGCGATTTCGTAGGCCAAAAATATTCTTCGAATTTTACTTGGAGACCAAGGCTATCTGCGGTATAAGTACAAGGCCCCTTAGAGAGTACGAGATCATCGAATCATAAGTGCAAGCCACCACCGTAGCAGAGGCAATCCAAAGGACTTGAAGACAACTCGCCGGTTGAATCTTATCGAGTTGTTCTCGATTGGGATCTCGTCAGTACTTGATATTTTTTGTTGTTCTCTATTGTAATATTTGTGGTTCTCGTCGTAATTTCATATAAACTGGAGTAGGGCTATTACCTTACAAGAGGCCTAAACCAGTATAATCCTTGTCTTTTGTGTACTTGATGTCATTTCGTGTAGATCCTTGCTCCAACGTACCCCAATACCCTCAGAATACGGTCTACGGATATAAACCGTCGACAGTGACACACCAGGCAGGGAAACTTGGTGCTCAAGGTTTCGCCGAGATGACTTCAAGCTCAAGGCCTTCCAACAACAATATTTGCATTTGTCCTGGCCTGGGAGATCTTACCCAGCCGGTGTTCGTTTGGACTCAAGTTAGATCCATCGTCTTCCCTGTCTTCGCCGCAACTCCAATCTTGCCTTCCCCAACACAAGTTGGGATCGAGAACGGAACCGCGAGAATGACCTAAGACAACCCTTCGTCAGCTATTCCTCCTGTCCAGTCAGAAAAGAGTAAGTCGATGACTTCAGCTTCCCGAAGAATTCCTAACGTGGCCAAGCCCTGGACACCTGTTGGGGGCCAGGTGCCGATAAGAAAGTCCCCTCCAAACCACAACACCTGGTGTTCGATCACAACATCTCATCACTCTCCGGTCGAATGTCGGGTAATACTTTAAGTGAAGGCTGAACTCGATGCTTGAAAAGATCGAGATATCTAGCGCACATCTCCGTACAAGGCATGGTGCCCGATCCACAAATCGAAAAGTCACCCCCTTACCAATTGCAAGATTTTCTTGAAGATCACTGGATCTATGGTCCGTGTTCCCTGCTGTCCGATCCACCAACACCGAGATCAACCTCGAGATGTATCAGTGGACGATAGCGAGGTGGAAACCCCAGATCGTCTGGTCGGATTCATTGATATTGATCCTTGCGAACCCTCCGTTCTTCATAGCTTGGAATCTTTAGATTCTAACTCCCCATATGAAGTGAACGTGATTGAAGGGGCTATCGAGGATGTACGTGAAGAGGGTGAAGTTCGTTCGCGAGAAGAACCGCCTGCTCCTGTTGCGTCCCGTCAACCTGTCGATCTGGTTCAAACTCCTGTCGAGCACTTCACCGTGGTCAACTCATACTAAAACAAAACCCGTTCGATCCAGTAACCTTCCCGAAAGCAGATGACTGGGTCAAACGGGTACAGTCAACAATAGCCAACCTCAACTCCGTCTTCTTGGCCGAGGCCGGATCAAACCCCCGAGGTCCTTCTCGAGATCCCCGTCCACGTGGAGGAGACCGAGCACCGGAGAACGACGCTGCTGAAGACGCTCTCAGTCCACACCCCAGCCGAGATCCGGGCCGTAATCCTCGAAACGCATCGCCAAGAAGACAGGACAATCAGCCCCCTCCTCATCAAGATGACTGCGATCTTCGCAATCACTTGAATGGGCATAGACGAGAGCGACGAGATTGAAACAATGTCGACCACCGCCAACCTCGCGCACCTCGCGGAGGAAATAGAGGGCAAGACGACAACAACAACCGAGAAGATTGCAACAATGATTGAGATCGTCGAGTCCACCAAAGTCAATAGGACGAGAACGATCAAGGTCGACAACACCATGATGACAACCGACGACGAAAAAACTCATGATCCCCGAATTCCAGGATGGATCGAGGACGAAACCATAGGTCAATGGGCCGCACCCCCGACTACGGTGACCCTTCGTTGTCATTGTCGTCAACTGGAGGCGGTTCTCGCAGGCCGCGAGGATGTCGTCCACCCTTTATACCAGGAGGCGGATGTCGGGCCTTCACACCTGCTCTGCGATAGGTGAGATGGCCAAACAAATTCTGTCCTGTAGCAGTAGAAAAATATGACGGTAATACTGATCCAGAGGAGTTCCTGCATGTCTACTCTACTGTTCTCTATGTGGCCGACATAGACGACAACGCGTTGGCAAACTACCTGTCTACAGCGTTGAAAGGATCTGCTCGGTCATGGCTGGTGCACCTCCCACCTCGCTCGATTTCTTCCTGGGAAGACCTATGGCAGCAATTCGTCGCCAACTTTCAAGGAACATACAAGTGGCATGCGGTCGAGGATGATCTACACGCCCTTAGGCAGAAACCCGAGCAAATCCTTAAGGGACTATATCTGGTGTTTTAACGAGTGCCGGAATATGATCCCTGAGATCACCGATGCTTCTAACATACGCACGTTCAAGTCAGGCGTCCGAGATCGATACACCATCCAAGAACTGGCGACAAGGCGAATCACTTCTGCCATGAAACTGTTCGAGATCATCGACAGATGTGCTCACGCAGATGACGCCCTCAGGAGGAAAGATGGAAAAGGCAAGGTGGACGAGGAGAAGCAATCGGCCAACAAGGAAGCACCAAAGTCCACTAAAAAGAAGAAATAAAATTGCAAAAGGGAAGGAAAACGCAAGGTGGAGACAAAGGTCCTTGTTACCGAAAAAGCAAACCCACCCCCAAAGTGCCCAACCCTTCAAGGTGATGAACCAGCATGACAATGGTGCCCAATCCACAAAACCAGCACACATACTCTGGAGGAGTGCCAAGTTTTCTAGAAAGCATTGTCAAAACAGCTGGCCCTCGACAAAGGAAAGCGAGTTCATGTGGTCGAGATGTGTCACACCCAGAAAATAGAACACTATGTTCCGTTTGTGAGTGCATAATTTCTTGTCCCAGGAGGCAAGGTACACATTACAGAGTTGGTAAATATTAGAGTAAACAAGCCGAAGCGAAGGTAGAGTACTTTATTACATGGGCGACCAAAGGCCCAACACTGAAAGATAAACAAATAAAAGGCGGCAGCTACGACAGACCACCACAGGCACTTCGACGGTAGGCACGAGCTAGACACCAAAGTCTTCAACTCCAAAGTACTCCTCTGCTGGAAGAGGGAAAAAGGGAGCAAGGCTGAGTACAACCACCGTACTCAGCAAGCCATGCCGGGAAAAATGCAAATATAATGCTAGGGGGTACAAAGGATTTATATGTAGGGATATTTTGCATAAAACCAGCATTTCGAGATATTGAAATATTTTAAAGGCATTTTAATCCAACACGAACCTATCTCTAGTCAAAATTTATCAACAAGCCGCGCACCGATGCGATCTTGCCTTAACCTAGGCCAACAAGTGCTAACTCCAATTATTTTAGTTTTAAATAGAATTAAATTCTAACTTGGGTACATTGCTCAGCTTGCCCATAACCGAGGGCGTGGCTATTTGAATAGATTAAACTCTGATCAGAGGTGTACATCTTTACCCACCAGACATGTCTTCCTCACGTGTTGCGACGTGCCACATGCCACCTCGGCATACGGACGAAAGTCATGACATAACTCGTCGTTTAGCACTGCCCTAAACAAAGAAGACCGACATAGACTTCCCCCGCCAGGCGCCCTGGGTCGAGCGGACAGTCTATGCCCCCGGGCGTACTGCCAGAGACGTCAACCCCACCAAGGGCTTCATCCATCCCTATCCGTGTCTTTTTTGTTCATGACCGTACTAGACGACGTGTTAAGCCTTACCCATTAGACAAGTGGTAGTACGGAATATGCTTTGCAACAGAGGCCCAAAGACCGGTCCTTATGACGGCCGAGGTGTGACTAACAAAACCAAGCACCCCGAGCCCAGCCGAAAACAAGTTTGGGGAAATTTTGAAGGGGAAACATCACTTTATGGCTAAACAGCCGCTAAACCAAAATTACCATTATTTATAAATTATTCCCAATTCTAATTATTAAAAAGTAACTCTAATTGTTTCTATGCAAGCAAGGCTAAGCATATTCCTAAAGTTTCTAGTAAGCACCACATAAATAAAGTCCTCACTACTTTTATTTTTCCTAGGGTTATCAAGGATCGAAATAATACAAATAGTAAGGTCGTAACAAGGGAAATTGGTAAGGCTAAATAAAACGGTAATAATCGCGGGAATTTAATAAAGCGAAATGCAATAATTTAAATAAACATAATTTTGTAAACTGGGATAGCAATATGATCAAAATGACACAACTTGCCTTGCTCGCTACCAAAGTCTTCAAGGTCTACCTCGAGAAAGAGCGGCTCTTCCGGATCTGCAGCGTCGACCCGACATACGCAAAGGAAAAAGGCCAAAGATAAATAAAAGCCATATAAGATGCAACAACAAAACATACAAATGGGTTCTTTATTAATTACGGAGAAATTAGCAACTTGAACGGGTTGATTCCGAGTTCAAATAGTCAAGATATGACATTTTGAATTTCGACTGTTGTTTAAATGGAATTTTGCGATTTAGTGAATTAATTTTCTAAAGGAGATTCCTTTTATTGTTTCGGCCACAGGGTGCACTGAGTCCACCGTGAGCCGGGCAGGGGCGGCGGCCGGCCGGCAACGGCCTACGCTGGCAGTGGTGGCACCACGGGGTACGGGAGGGGAAACCACAGAGGGAGGAGAAGGCGACGGTTCTCACCGTGCAGTCACGGCGGCGAGAGGACGACGGAGTTGGCCGACGGTGAGGAAGAATCGGCTCGGGTCGTCGGCGTCGTCGTCGTTCCCGTGGTGCTCGTGCTCGACGGGTGTGTGGACGGGGAAGAGGAGGAGGTGGTGATGCTAACCGTAGCGACGCCGGGCTCTGAGGAGGTCCCGACCGTCAGCGAGGGCAGCCGGAGTTGCGACGGTGACGGCGCAAGAGAACAGCGGCGCGGCGGCTCGGGAGAGTGGGAGAGGAGGGCGGCGGTGTGCGGGGAGGAAGGAGGAGGCCGAGGGCTTCCTCTTATAGGCTGGAGGGAAGGGAGACGGGCGTCGGGGAGGAAGATCGACGTCGGCCATGGTGGAGCTCACCATTGATGCGAGCTTTCAAAATCCACCATGAAATAATGCTGATTTGAGTGGGATTTGTTGGGGGAATTGATGAGGAGGATGTGAGGAATCCATTTTCGCAATTAAATCGGAGGGAAATCAATCGTGGAGGGAGATCGATCGGTGGCGGCGGCGTCTCTACGGTTCACGGGAGAGAGAGAGCCGGTTGGAGGTTGAAGACACCTCCGACAGGTGGGCCCCATGGCTGGAAAGGAGGGGGTGGCGAGCTGGCAGGCTGGCTGGGCCGGGAGGGGAGGAAGTGGCGGCCTGGCGGCTTGGCTGGGTCGGGAGGGAGTCGGCCGGGCCGAGGGAAGGAAGGAGGCGGCGGCCTGGGCCAGGAGGGGAGGAGGCGGCGGCCTAGGCCATGCAGGCCGGGGTGGGGAGGAAGGAGGGAGAGGCCAGAGTGGGCCAAGAATGGCCCAAGAGTGGGAGGGAGGTTTATTTTAATTTCTTTTCCTTTTTTAGAGAATATGAGAACAGTTTTTGTTGTATTAAAAATATTTATAGTGCTCTAAAAATTCAAGTAAAAATTGTTTAAATATTTTGAAGCATGAGGAATTCAACAAAAATTCCCACACTCCGGTTCGAGTTGGACCTTGGGGATTTTTAATTGTTGAAGGCTAAATTTGATTTTTACAATTTCTAGAAATACTTTAAAAGATGAAATTTTAGGGTGATTTTCATGGCGTGACAAGATGAGCACTGAAGATATCTCGTCCAACAACAAACTCGTGTTCCCAGACGTTGACCCGCATGTAGCCCATATCTTCGGCGGTTCTATGACGTACACCTCTAAAAGGGAGTATAAGAAGGTAGAACGCGAAGTCTGCTCTACATCACAAGAAGTCGCCGCCAAGATGAAGTGGTCTAACCAGAGGATCAAGTTCTCTGAGGACGACCACCCGACAATAGCAATCATACTAGGCCGGTATCCGATAGTACTCGAGCCTACTATTCGAAATATCAAAGTGACACATGTCCTCATCGACGGTGGCAGCTCCATAAACCTCCTCTTCGCTAGCACACTCGACGCAATGGGTATCCCTAGAAGTGAGCTTGTCGCTTCCGACCAACCCTTCCATGGGATCACTCCAGAATCATCATCAAAACCGCTAGGGAAGATCATGCTAGCTGTGACGTTCGGTCAGGCCAACAACTTCCGTACAGAGCAGATCACCTTCGACGTAACAGAGTTTGGCACTGCTTACAATGCTATCCTCGGAAGGACTGCTCTCACGAAATTCATGGCAACGTCCCACTACGGGTACTAGATTCTAAAGATGTTAGGCCTGAAAGGGACAATCATGATCCCCGGGAACACAAAGGTAGCAATACAATGCAACAAGAGGAGCCTCGACATGGTCGAACATACTCCCATACCACCAGCCACTTCAGAACCCCCTCAGAAAGTAAGCAAGCCCAACAAGGCACCTAAGCCCGATAGCACAATCAAGATCATCCCTTTGGCCAGTAGCAACCCCGATAAGACAATCAAGATCGGGGCAACACTCGACAACAAATAAGAACTCGAGCTCATCACCTTCCTCCGCGAGAATGTAGACGTGTTTGCTTGGCAACTGTCTGACATCCTTGGAGTCCCTAGAGAGGTGATCGAGCACAAACTGATGGTGCGTCCCAATGCCAAGCCACTCAAACAGAAACTACGACGGTTCGCACAAGACAAGAAAGAAGCTATTCGAGAAGAATTGGACAAACTTCTCAAGGCGGGCTTCATCAGAGAAGTTCTTCATCCAGAGTGGCTCGCTAACCCAGTAATGGTGCACAAGGCCAACGGCAAGTGGAGGATGTGTGTAGACTTCACCGATCTCAACAAGGCATGCCCCAAGGACCACTTCCCTCTCCCTCGCATTGACCAACTGGTGGATTCAACAGCTGGTTGTAAGCTATTGAGTTTCCTCGACGCTTACTCTTGTTACCACCAGATCAACATGGCCAAAGAGGACGAAGAGAAGACAACGTTCATCATGCCCTTTGGTGTTTTCTGCTATACCAAGATGCCCTTTGGATTAATCAATGCAGGCAACACATATCAGCGAGAGATACAGGGGGCTTTCAATGACTAGATCGACAAGAACGTGGAGGCATATATCGACGACGTCGTGGTCAAGACAAAGACAAAGGACAGGCTGATCGATGACCTAAGGGAAACATTCAACAATCTCCGGCAGCATCATTGGAGAAGTGTACGTTTGGAGTATCATCGGGGAAGTTGCTTGGATTTCTTGTCTTCGGGCGAGGAATTGAAGCAAACCTCGAGAAGATCAAGGCCATCGAGAACATGAAGTCGCCAACAAGATTCAAGGAAGTATAGAAACTTATAGGATGTATGGCAGCTCTAAGCCGGTTTGTGGCCAGGATGGGAGAACGAGAACAACCCTTTTTTGCTCTACTCAGAAAGCAGGATAGATTCGAGTGGACACAGGATGCCGAGAACATGTTTATCGCGCACAAGCGGTACTTGTCCAACCCTCCTGTACTCGTTGCCCCATAGCCAATAGAAGAACTATTTCTATATAGTGCTGCCACGTCTTATTCTGTTAGCACTGTGATTATCGTTGAGAGGAACAACGTACAACATCCTGTGTACTACGTCAGTGAGGCCCTCCATGACGTCAAAACTCGATATCCTCAAATCCAGAAATTGCTCTATGCTGTGGTCATGACACCGCAAAAACTACGCTACTATTTTTAGGCCCACAAAGTCACGGTCATCTCTTCCTTCCCTCTGGGTGAGGTGGTAAGGAACAAAGATGTCGTTGGACGCATTGCCAAGTGGATCGTTGAACTCAGCCAATTCAATGTCAACTTTGTCCCATGTATAGCCATCAAGTCTCAGGTTTTCGCCGACTTCCCGAGAATACCTCAACCAGTCAAACGAATAACGAGACATGGACAATAGCCTTTGATGGAGCATGTTGGTAGTATGCCCTAGAGGTAATCATAGAGATGATGATGCTACGATTGTATTCCATGATATATTTATGTGTTTATTGAATATCCATTAAAGACAACTTGTATTGATCAACAGTTATGTGAATTGTTTGTGAAACTCTTTTACATGTATGGCTATTCTAAACTTGTCCCTGATCGGAGTTCGTGTAGTAACACACATGAATATTAGATCAGCACATTATTAGTTGATGACTACGTTTCACAAGTCATGGACATAGAGATGTCAAACTAATAATGTGGGTGCATGTATGACATGTGAGCTGGACTGACCCGACGTGAGAATTGTCTCTATACACAACATATACGTTATGTCCTTAGACCTGTGATTGTTGTATGTGCTCAAGATGTGAAACGACTTACTTAGGGACTATCAAACGCTATTCCGTAACTGGGTAGTTATAAAGGTGGTCTTCGGGTTTGTCAGGAAACATGCTGTGAGACATAAACAATCAAGATGGAAATTGTCCCTCTCCACGTGAGAGAGATATCACTGGATCACTCTAATGATTGGATCAACAAATGCATGGCCGTGCTTAGGTTAAGTGTTAACCTACGAGTGAACCATATATCGAGAGGCAAGGGAATAACATGTATATGGTATTGTGGTGGTTCGTCTGATTTGATCTTTGCGTACGCATAGGAGTTGACATGTCTTGCTAGAGGCCGCTGTCAACTATTGGTCGAGTAGGAGTATTCGGGCCATGTCTATGTGTACGTGAACCCATAGGGTCGCACGCTTAAGGGCCTGGAAGCCTAATTCGGGTTGGACCCGAATTAGACTAGGTTTAGGGTCGCTGATGGGCCTCCAACTCGAGGCACACCAGGACGCCTATATAAGCAAGGGGTGGGTGCGAGGCTAGGGTAATTCAACTCTCCCTGCAGCCGTCGCGCCCCCCCACGCTCACGCCTAGCACTCCTCGCGGACCTAGCAGTCTGGAGGCGCATCGCTTCCTCCCCGTACGTGTGAGATTCCTCGGAGGTGCTGCATCTGGAGCACAAGGACGAACCACATGAGGGACGATTCGCGAGCGAAGGACGGACGTGTGATGGACGACCATGCAACTGCACGGCATTGCTGCGACGCGTTCAATTACATCGAGTCGTCTCCGCTGCACCTGCGCGTCTAGTGGTAATCCTGTAACCTGTAACTAGCAGTAGATCTTGGTTTATGAGGTAGAAAATTTTGATTTGTCGGCTAGCGTAGCAACCTCATAACCCTACAGAGCATTCAATAGCCAAGGAGCAGGGGCAGGAGTCATTCTTGCATCTCTAGCCGGAGATTAGTTCAGACATGCAGTACACCTAATTTTTTGAGCTACAAACAACACCGTAGAGTACGAGGCACTACTCGTCGGGTTACGTGCAGCCACAGCACTAGGAGTGAAGCGATTGATTGTGAAAGGAGACTCAGAATTGGTTGCCAACCAAGTGCATAAGGACTACAAATGCTCAAACTTCGAGTTGATCAAGTATCTTGCCGAAGTCAGGAAGCTGGAGCAAAAATTTGATGGTTTAAAAGTACGTCATGTCTACTGCAAAAATAACACCGACGCCGACAACTTAGCACGGCGCGCGTCTAGAAGAAAACTTGTTGAACCAGGAATTTTCCTGGACGTCCTGACAAAACCCTCAGTTAGAACCATGGACAACGAAGGCACCTTAGCTAGTGCCAAGAACAGCTCTGGGGCTACTGCAGTGGTCAACAACATCGTGGCAGACATCGAGATCACGGAAGATTGGCATACTCCGCTCATCAATTTCTTGGATGCCGACAAGTTACCCAACGAAGACAGCGCAACAGAAAAACTCTCTCGTCAGGCAAAAACTTATTGTATGATCGGCAACGACCTATATAAAAAAGCCCTGAACGGAGTTTTGCTCAAGTATCTCTCCAAAGGACGACAAAGATTTGCTACTCGACATCTATGAAGGAATCTGCGGATCTTACGCCGGTGGGCGAACTTTGGTCGGAAAGGTCTTCGACAAGGATTTTTCTGGTCAACAGCCCTTTAAGACGCTTGCGACTTGGTAAAACAGTGTGAAGCCTACCAATTTCACAGCAAACATACCAACATGCCGGCCCAAGCACTCCAAACTATCCCCCTCACCTGGCCGTTCTCGTGCTGGGGGCTCGACATCCTCGGACCGTTTCCCCGAGGACAAGACGAGTACAAGTTCTTGTTCGTGGCTATCGACAAATTCACTAAGTGGATTGAGGCATAGCCAACAAGAGAAATCAAAGCCGAACACACCATCAAGTTTATAAAAGGGATATTCTGCAGATACGGACTCCCACACCGAATCCTGATAGACAATGGCTCCCAGTTCACCAGCGGTGTCTTTTAGGACTACCGCATCGAATTCGGAGTAAAAATCTGCTTCGCATTAGTCTCCCATCCTCAGAGCAACGGGCATTTCAAGCGGGCGAACGGTATTGTGCTCTAGGGGATCAAAACACGTGTGTACGATAGGCTCTTGGCCTATGACACACGATGGGTTGATGAACTCCCTTCTGACTTGTGGGCCATCCGCACTACCCCGACAACCTCCACCAAAGAGACTCCTTTCTTTCTCGTGTATGGTTCCGAGGCCATGCTTCCATCGGAGTTGCGACATCAGTCTACACGAGTCGAACAATATTCAGATAAGGACCAGGAGGAACAGCGAGCAGACGATGTCAACCTTCCAGGAACATCAAGAACGTGTTGCCGTTCGAGCAGCCACGTACCAACAGGCCCTACGTTGCTATCACGATAAGCCACGTACACTCACTATCAGCGATTACGTCCTCCGACAAGTTTAGAACCAGGCAGGGCGAAACAAGCTCTCACCAAAGTGGAAGGGACCGTACACGGTGGTCGAAATCTTATGGCCTGGTGCGTTCAAGATCGCAGACGATGAAGGCCACGAATTGACAAATTCTTGGAACATCGACCAACTATGTAAATTTTATGTATAAAATTGATGTACCGAAGTCTATAAGTCCAGTTTAATAATATACAGTATTCCAATTTCCTTTCTTTTGAAGTGTTTTATCCAGTGAACCCTTTTTTCTTATATTGCCTCGTCTCGAAGTCGATCCTACCATCCTCGTATGCTAGTCTGGCAAGATTTGGGGTCCCATGGACCTCGGCTGGGGATGCCTAGCACTGTAAAAGTTTGTCAGGCCATGCAGGATCAAACGACCATGTTAGATCTGGTCATGTTAGAGTACCCACTTGAGCGTATTAACCAAGCCGTGTAACCGGGAATTGGTTTTTCCTACTTCACGGCTGGGAGCTAGGAATTCACAACTTCAGCTTGGTTTGTTATATGTTTCAAGCTGTCTTTGTGGAAAATGACTCTTCCATAAAAACAGCCGGGGCTAGGGAGAGTATTGTACTTCATCGGCTGAGGTCAGTTCTTGTGAGAGTACTCATACACTATGTTTCCTTCAAATACTTATACAATATATTTCAATCCTTACTTAAGTTCTGATATATAAAATGATTAACATATACATTAAGTGTTCCCTAGGTACATAAACTACCAAGACGGCTATTGCCAGTTCATTGTCAAAAAGACGTCCTCGGCCAGCGGAGCGAAGGATTGCACGAGGCGGTCGATCTCATTAGCTTTCATGTGAGAACGCGTGAAGCCCTTCCGGAGAAAACCTAAGCTCATCTGTGGACACCCATCTTGGATACAGGTGAGGATGTGACCACCTGCATATCGGCTGGCGCGACGACACTCCTGCTTCAAGCTGTCATCGATCCGCTTCCCGATCCCTATAAGTTGGTCGCACGTACTTTGCATCCACGAGAGATGGCTGTTTATAGACTTCTTAGGGGGAGGAAAAACCACCCGCAGTTCTTCACAAAGACATTGGAGTGCTAGACAACAACCCTCGAGGTAGACGTTGACCCAAACTTCCCTACCTCGAAGGGCCTCTACGGCTTGTTCCTTCTGAGCGGCGTTGGCCATCTTCTCAAGCTCCGCCTTCTCGAACCTCGCCTTCCAGTACTCGGCGCGGCGTTCTCTTTCCTTTAAAGCGTTCTCGAGGCCGACACACGACACTTGATCTCGATTAGCTTCCCCTGTGCACACGGGAGCAAAGGCTACAAAGATCATGTCTCGTACCTTGATTCCGCTCGAGGAGAGAGCTTAATTGGATTCCTAATGGATCCAGCATGCTATTCGAGTTAATGATGACCAAGGCTTGATTGTCGCCACTCGGGGTCGAGGAAGCATGGGAAGAAGGAGGCACATCGTTAGAATCACGAGGACATCCTCCTTACTGAACGACCTCGTCTTCAATACATCTAAAAATCAGAATAAAGACACCAAAAACTTAAGCATAGCAAAGAAGGACATCGTTCTTGGAAGACGATAGACCTAATAAATTGTTCTTAAAAGTTACAAGAGGAGCGGCGATTTACTGTTCAAAATGGGGAATGACGCTCTCACCCAGATCAACGAGTTTCGACATCACGTCCTCACGCGCTGCGTCAACCCCACCCATCTCTAACGCCTCTTATAAGTTGATCTCGGGGTGCATGAGCTTCAAACACGTGAGAACGTGACATGTGCTGGTCTAGAGACCGGTTGTTGGCGCAGAATTTGGACCCGTCCAGCAACAAAACGGGTTCCGTGTTACCACGGCGGCCTGGGAGATCTGCTTAACTCCAGTGCAGGTCCAAATTGGCTTGCCTAGTCGTACGCAGAGCGTGCCAGTTGATTTGATCTGCAATCAACAAGAAACAAGTAAACCATATCAGAAAACAATGGTCGATCGGCCGATAAGCCGATGTCACATTGTTATAGCTCAGCCGATAGGGCAAAGCTGTATCGGCTTACTCAAGATAATAAGTAAATTGAAACAGATCTAATCTCATCGGCCTATTTTATCATGTCTAAGACAGATTACTAGAAGCAGCCGATAAAGATTTCATGAAGATAAACACACTAGCTATTACCCTAGTGCAAACTTATACAAGCCAATCAGCCAATATAAATACACCAATCACAAAGACATCTTGAAGACACCCTGCAGCCGATATGTTTATATTCGTCGATCCACATGTATAAGTGGCAAACACATGCAAAAACATAAATAATCACATGCATTAGATAAGACCGGCTGAAACCCCGGCGCTATCCTTAATTACAATCGAAAACAGGCTTCGTGTTAGACCTCGAAACAGGACTAAGGTCGATAGCAACTCAAAGTGTGAATCGAGACTTAACACAAAGAAAATCAAGCTGTCGATTGCTTTTGGGGATGGTAAATGCCTTAGATAACCTAAACAAGTGAACCAATTCAATCATCGTCGGCAACAAACCCTAAAACGAGTTAACCGCTGGCAAGATGGAATTAGCAAACCACATCTAGATTAGCTAAAACACGATAAACGACGATCACATCATCAGGGCTTAACGCGCCTAAAGCGACACGCTAGCCCCGACGATGTAAATCGTCGGGTACGAGTTCTTACCTTGCTCTAGGGAAGCAAGAACTCGTCAGGAGTCAACCTCTTGCGAGGGTTGGCGATGCGCCAAAAGTAGATTAATTTGATTGTGTGATTGATTGAGAGATTTACATGTACAAACTATCGGGATATTTATACCTGAGGTTACAACAGAACCCTTGCAGGGCACGATCTTATCTACAACTAACAAACAAGTCCTTGCGGCAGCCTTAAGCCACAGATTAGATCTAAACTACTTAATTTACAAGATACAATTGCCTAAAACCGAGCTTTACCTCTATTTGGCAACTCCCTTGAAGCTTATTTCGAGCCCAGACCAAGCCCACATTGACGCTGTCAACTCACAACCCGTATCGGCCCACGACCAAACCGAATCCGTATCGGCTGATACGCTCTCTATAGCAACACCTCCCCAGTCCGATACGGTTACCGGGTCCGATATGAAGCCTGGTCCGACTCCAACTCAATCCTTCCTCTCTGCTTCGGTTTCCTCTTTTCTCTCCAAGTCGATTACCAAAATCCGTCGTTAACACATGCCCCCCAATTCCGCTTCATTATATAATGTGGCGGAATTAGCTCCAAGGAACCCATCGACTTCTTTGCTAGGTCTAATTTGAAAACCGCGCAGATCCAGATTCGAATCCTTCCGCCGCCGATTCAACAAACCCTTCACGTTTCTCATCTCCGGCGACCCCTCGGCGTCCTGTCAACATCGACCCCCTCCACAGCAACCCCTTCAACAACAACAATGGCCTCCGTCCCGTTCTACGCCTCCGAGATCCCTGCGGTAAGTCAATTCCTTCAAAGTCCGCATTATTACCTTTTCCGCCGATTTCTCCAAGTTAAGGTTTTTACTCTCTGCCCCCCGGGTCTTATATCTTCATCGCCATTCTCATGATTTAGGTCTTCAAAAACCAAATCTTAATTCCCACCGACGACAAATCTCACCGCTTTCTGCTAGGCCCCATGGGCGACTGTGACCCAACTTGGCTAATCAACGCCGAGACCGACAGAATCCCCTTCAGGCAAGCCAAGCCCACTGTTTCTGCATGGAAACATACCTTCAGGTCGTGGCCGTTGAAGCTGAACGGATACAGAACCTGGCATAAAAGGATTGCTGCCACCAAGCAAGTCCACTGGGACGAAATTGGGATCGGCCAATGCATAACTCTGTCCCTGGCCAATACCAAGAAGAATGAGCCACTCATGTCGGCCGCTAGCTACTTCTGGTCCAGTACCTTGAATGCCTTCATGTTCAAGCAAGGTCCGATGACCCCCACCCTTATAGATGTCAAGATACTAACAGGATTGGATATCAACTCCGAGATCAACCCCTTCAGCCTCCTGGTGAACAGTAGTCACAAATTGAAGACCAAGAAAATTGGAGGCTGGTCCGGATACATCTCTGAACACATGGAATAGGGATCGGTCTCAGAGCGAGAACACGTAGCTTTCCTGACATTGTGGTTGGAAAGATTTGTCTTCTGTGGATCGACCTGTGGCCCCACCACCAACGGTCAACACTTGGCTCAAGCTTTGGTCGATAAGAGACAAATCCCCTTGGGCCGATACCTTCTGGGAGCTGTATATCGGCTACTCCATATCGCCACGCAAGATTTGATGCTAAAACAGACCGTGGCACATGGAGGACCATGGTGGTTCATTCAACTCTGGCTAACCATTCACACTAACACCACGGTTGATCGGCCACCTCTATCGGATTCACGTTTCCCATCAAAATATGCCGATCACGAAGACCCCAGGAGCAGACGATGCATGTCCTATGGGGAAGCAGCCTCCGTCTACCCAGGTGCAGACCAATCGGCCGAAGACATGTCCACATGATTCATTCATTTCTTCACCGGCCCTCCATCAGCCAGGATGGACATGTTTGTCTATACATCGGACCGAGATTTTGAACTCCCTGACGACCTCCAGCTGAGCCTGATAAATGATGACATGGAGTCACAGGAATTATTCATGATCGGCCTCACTCCGTGCCTGCTCCCAGTAGGCATCTTTCAGGGAAGAAGCACGAGCCTATCTTATGAATTTTACAACCCAATGGTGGCTGCTAGACAGCGCGGGCTCGGGCAACTCCCTATCAGTCTGTATCTTCATAAACTCCTAGAGAGCAGAGGCACTATTCCATCGGCACTGATCATGAGCAAGGCGCTGGAAATTGAGCTCCCAAATCTTGGCGACTGCGACCGATTGCATTTGAGTGCCTTCATCCATATCAACTTCCAAACATGGTGGTAAGAATGGGCTGCTCACATTTTTCATCAATCGGCCAGGTTTTATGTGACGGAGCTTATCCAAGGCGTCAGCCCTCAAGTTCCAGACGAGCCGATTCCATCTGTGAGCAACAGTGGACGGAAGATCTTCTACGCTCAAGCCATAGCTCCATCAGGGTCAACCATCCTGGAATCCATCATCGGCCTCATTGCCCCAAAAGTGGCGTCGCTTCTCCAAGGTCCGATGCCTAAAGAAAACCCCAAGAGGAAAGCGCCGGCCAAAGGCAAATCGCAGAAAGCCAGCAAGAAGGCTAAAACCGATGACCAGGCCGATGCTGAAGAGCTAGACCCCTCCTTGGAAGAATTCCTCGAAGAACAAGTGATGGAGGAGGAAGTCGATGCAGCAGCGGCCGATGCACACGAAGAAGAAAACCCGTCGGTCGAAACCATCCAGGAGCCATCGGCCGAAGCTGCGGAGATCCCACCGGCCGATGACCAAGATGATGCCCCGCAACCAAAAAGGACCAGACACGCAGTTCGCAAGGTCAATATAACCTCTTCTTTGTGTTTACATAATCTCCTTGTACCGTCACACTTTAACTTCATATCCTTCTCAGGCTGTGGTGTCGTCTGTGTTAAAGGAGAGAACTCAATCGGCCCCTTTGCCAAGAACCAAGAAAGCAACTTTGCAACGGCGCGAACGAGCCAAGGCACGATTGAGGACCCCTTCTCCTTCTTCACCACCCTCTTCGACTGTCTCGGTAAGAGTTGATTTTTTGCATTATCTTTCTAATCACATAACCCTATTTACCAATTTCCTGCTTTTTCAGCCTAGGGCTCCATCACTTTCACCACATCGGCCAACCCCCTCGCCTACTATGTCGACATAGCAAAGGGAGGCCGATGCAAGCACCACCGATGCTCCAACACAGGTAACCACGATTACCCTGATCCCCTTTCTGCCGATTCCTGATTAACAAGGCTAACCTCGACCCATGTTGATATTTGCAGAACCTAGCCGATATGTTCTCCTTTGATATCGGCCAGTTTCTTGATGACGAGGACAAGGAGCTACCCAGCACAGCCAGGGCACCAATCTCTGATGATCTGAAGAACCGGCTAACCGATATCGCCAATCGGCTGGAGTCCTCGCTGGAGTACTTGGTGGAAGATTGCACCTCCATCAGGGTCAGGGTACAAGAAATTCAAGACGAACTGCCCGAAGACCTGATGGAGGTCCTAACACCGGCCATCTTCTTGGAGCAATACCGATTTAAGCTCAACAAAGCCAAAGAAAGACTCGCAGAGCGACGAGAGTGTGACCAACTGGAATCGGCTTTATCCGCCAGCAAGGCCCAAGTTAACGCTGATAAAACCAAGCTGGACGAGTTAGCGGTAGAGCCGATTGTCTTGAAGCACAAACTTGAAGAGCTCCGTCGCCTCGAGGTAGAGCTGGTATTGAAGCTGGAATCGACACGTCGAGAAATCCAAGAAGTCGAAGCCGGAATAGCTGCATCCCCTAAAGCCATAGAAGACCAGACGGCAAAGCTCAAGGCATCGGCCAAGTACCTTGCGACCCTAAGCAAATCACTGAAGCCGATCCCAGGGTCGGTGACCGATGATGCCCAGGCCATAGAAGACATTGAGCAGATTCGCCGCAAAGCCATTGCCGCTATTGCAGATTTCATAGGGTGATGTAGCGTATTTTGTCCTCGTACTGTGTAAATATGAACCTTATCGGCCATGTAGCCGAATTTGCTCCAAAAATTCCAGTCTGAATATTACTTCTGAAATCCTTTTTGCAACGAATATCCCTTTACTGCAACCAACCTCATCGGCCAGGGAGCCGAATTCGATCTTACTCTGAGGAAGAAAAAGAAAATTGCTTGAAAAATTCCGCGCTTGTATATATATATGCCCCCCAAATTTTAGAAGATGAGGGCTCATGTTGTAAAATTTAAACTAAGGGCGATAGTATGTATCGGCCATCTAAAGACGATGCATAACACATCGGCTGTAATCATAAATCGGCTGGAGGGCCGATCATGAGTCGATCCAGATGCTAGGATAATATTTCTTCAAGTACTTGCCATTAAGAGCTCGTCCATAAATCTCGCCATCCAACCCCTTGAGCAAATAAGCATTGCGAGGAACACAGCGATGAATTTGAAAAGGACTTTCCCAATTAGGTGACCACTTGCCGAATTTATTATCTCTGGAACCAATCGGCATTATTAATTTCCATACAAGATCCCCTTCTTCAAACGACTTGGCGACAACTTTTTTGTTGTAATGACGAGCCACTCTATCTTTATCATGTTTGATCTTCTCTAGGGCCCGTAATCGGACATGCGCCAAATCGTCTAACTCATCCACCATAAGATTATGGTACTCATCGGCTGTCAAGTCGGCTTGCAAAGCAATCCTTCTTGAGCCGATGTTGGTTTCCCACGGCAGCACCGCTTCATGTCCATAAACCAACTGATACGGAGGCACTTGAATTGCACCATGGCAAGCCATCCGATACGCCCAAAGGGAATCAGCCAGCGTTGTGTGCCATTGCCTCGGCTGTTCGTCGATTTTCCTCTTGATTAACTTGATTAAAGTCTTATTAGAAGCCTCTGCCTGTCCATTAGCTTGCGCGTAGTAAGGGGAAGAATTTAATAATTTAATGCCCATACTATCGGCGAACTGGACGAACTCATCGGACACGAAGATTGATCCTTGATCGGTGGTTATCGTCTGAGATAACCCAAACCGATATATAATATACTCCTTGACAAACTGAATTGCATCTTTGGAATCAACCTTCTTAAGGGGAACGGCCTCAACCCACTTTGTGAAGTAATCGGTAGCCACCAAGATATATTTGTGTCCCTTGCTCGATGGCGGGTTAATCTGGCCGATCATATCTATTCCCCATCCACGAAACGGCCATGGATTTATGATGGGATGCATAGCCGATGCCGGTGCTCTTTGAATTGCTCCAAACTTCTGACAATCCTGACATCCTTTATAATACTTGAAACAATCCTCTAGCATGGTTGGCCAAAAATACCCAATGCGTTTCAACAGCCATCTCATTTTATGGGCCGATTGATGTGTTCCACAAATCCCTTCATGGACCTCGCTCATAACGACTTTGGCCTCCTCAGGACCCAGGCACTTGAGCAAGACACCATCAATCGTCCGATGGTATAAATCATCATCTAACAGGACATACTGCAATACTTTGTATTTCATCTTTCGTGACGTCGATTGGGAAGGATTCTTCAAATAATCAATGATAGCAAATCTCCAATCGTCGACGTCCACGGTGGCGATTTGAACTCGTGCATCCTTGGCCATCGGCCTGTATCCCGATGCCCCCTGAGCCAGGTCATTGGCCTCGAAGTTTTGCTTCCTGGGTATATGCCTCATCGTTACGATTCTGAATGCCTGGAGCAACACCTTGCACTCTTCATTGTAGACTTTGAGGATGTCATCTTTGCATTCATACTCTCCAGAAAGTTGATTAATTACCAGTTGTGAGTCGCCAATGATCTCTACGGAATCGGCCTCGACTTCTTGTAATAACTGCAAGCCTTTAAGCACCGCTTCGTACTCTGCTTGATTGTTAGTATAATAAGACTTGATAGTAAAAGCAAACTCAAAGCTTGCCCCCCGAGGGGATATGATAACTAGGCCGATATCGCATCCATGTCTGCAGACGGATCCATCAAAATACAATGTCCATGGCACAATATCTGCATATGCAACTGATTCGTCTCTATGTTGAACAATGAAATCGGCCAGGGCTTGTCCTTTGACTGCTTTGGCCGATTCATATCTGAGATCAAACTCTGTTAAGGCAAGGATCCACTTTCCAATTCTTCCTTTTAACACAGGGGCCGATAGCATGTATTTCATCACATCGGCCTTACTTACCACAGTACACTCGTTGAAAAGTAAATAATGCCTCAATTTAGTACATGAAAAATATAAGCACAAACATAATTTCTCCACCGGTGTGTACCTTGTCTCAGCGTCTAGCATCCTTCTACTGAGATAAAAAATAGCTCTTTCCTTACCATCAATATTCTGAACCAAGACTGAGCCGATGGATTTCTCATCGGCCGATAGGTACAGTCTGAACGGAACCCCTTTTTGTGGAGGGATTAGAACTGGCGGAGAAGTTAAATACTCCTTGATATCGTCCAGCGCCTTCTGCTGCCTATCACCCCATACGAACTCTTCATCCTCTTTTATCTTCAATAACGGAGTGAACGGCTCTATTCTTCCTGATAGGTTCGATATAAAGCGCCGAACAAAATCGATCTTGCCGAGCAGAGATTGTAACTTGGTCTTGTTCGTCGGAGGTTTGATTTTCCTTATAGCATCGATATTCTTCTGTGTAATCTTGATTCCTCTTTCGTGGACCAAGAAAACCAGGAACTGCCCGGCCGATACGCCAAAGGCACACTTGTTAGGGTTCATTTTTAAGCCATACTTCCTCGCTCTTTCAAGTACCTTGCGTAAATCGGCCAAGTGCATATCATATTCTCGTGATTTCACGACGACATCATCAATGTAAACTTCAATCAGAGAGCCGATGAGATCATGAAAAATATAATTCATGGCTCTCTGATACGTAGCTCCACCATTCTTCAAACCGAATGTCATGACAACCCATTCATATAGGCCAATTGCCCCTGGGCATCGGAAGGCTGTTTTGTGAACATCTTCTTCGGCCATGAAAATTTGGTTGTAGCCTACGTTCCCATCCATGAAGCTTATAACCTTGTGTCCAGACGCGGCATCGACCAGCAAATCGGCCAGAGGCATAGGGTACTCGTCTTTCGGTGTTGCTTTGTTCAAGTCTCTGAAGTCAATACATATCCTAAGCTTGCCATTTTTCTTCACTACTGGAACTATGTTGGAGACCCATTCTGCGTATCGGCAAGGTCTGATGAAGTTGGCATCGTAAAGTCGTGTGATCTCTGCCTTGATAGCTTCATGCATATCGGCCTTGAATCTCCTAGGAGCTTGTTTAAACGGCCGATAGCCTGGTTTGATTGGTAGCCGATGTTCTACAATCGATCGGCTTAATCCTGGCATTTCATGATATTCCCATGCAAAATAATCCATGAATTCTTTTAACAGATTTATAAGATTACTCTTGTATTCCTTTGGCAGGTTAGCACTTATGTACGTCGGCCTAGGCTTATCACCTATCCCTATATCAATCTCTTCAAGTTCATCGGCCGATGTAAAACCGTGTCCCAACTTGCCATCTAGCTCGTCCACCACATCGTCTGTGTAAGGACTAGCTTGCTCATCTTCAACGGCGGACGGCGCTTCTCTGCTAAAGTAACTGCTTGTCTTGATCTTCGATCGTCTCGATGTCGCAGTCAGTTACTTTGAGGAAATCGGCGTCCCAGACTCGTCCGGACAAGCAGTCGATTCCCTCCATCTCCCATACTGCGAGATCAGCATTGGCCACATGTACTGTCCGATCGGCTTGCACGATCTCAACCTGGTCCCCTTGCCATTGCATGAGGCATTGGTGCATTGTTAAAGGGACGCAACAGTTTGCGTGGATCCAATCCCGTCTCAACAACAAGCTGTAGGAACCCTTTCCGTCGAAGACGAAGAAGGTGGTGGGTATTGTTTTGCTGCCCACGGTGAGTTCCACGTTTAGGACCCCCTTCGCTTCGGACGCGTTGCCACCGAAATCCTTTAATACCATGTTGGTCTTGATAAGGTCTTTAGGTACCTTCCCAAGCTTCCTGAAGGTTGTGTATGGCATTAAGTTAACCGCCGCGCCGCCATCGACCAGCATCTTCGTCATCGGCCGCCCATTGATGAATCCCTTGATGTATAGCGGCCGCAAGTGTCTGTAGCTGGCGTCACCTGGCTTATCGAAGATGGCTTGATCTGGTGACAACTGTAGCCTAGCCGAAGATTGTTCATCGTCGGCCACTGCTTCATCGGCCGCCTGCACGCTGTACTCTGCTGGCAGTATAAAAACCATGTTAACAGGCGCCGATGTCACTCGTTTACCTTTTGAAGCCGCAGAGGCCCGGGCTATATCGGAGGTGCCCTCATCGGCCGTGACCACCGTGGATTTTATCCTCCACTCTTTTTTGGTCTTGGTCGGCCGATGGGTTATTGCCGCTTGTTGCTCTTGGATTTGTTCTTTCCTCCTTAGCCTCTGAACCCATCGTTTTTGTGTCTTAGTGAATACATCGCTTGGGCACCATTGAGGGTTCTGGACCTGTTCCTCGGCTTCGGTCTGTTGGTCTTGGTGCATCGGGCCTAACCTCTCATGAACGGATTTTCTTTGCTTGGCCGGCCGATGCGCTTGCATGCTTGAGCTGCCCTGATAAGAATCTTCTGCACCATTGCATGCAGGGCACTCCTGGATAGATGGCAACCTCATTCCCTCATTCCAGCAGAACCGGAAAAACTCGCACTCCCAATGCGGGTCGTAGGAGTTGTCTTGATCGGCGTAGCTCTGAACTTGTTCTTCCTGCCGCCGCTAGTATTTTCTGATCAGGCCCTCAGAGGTCTGATAAGGTCGCTTGCCGGTCCGATGGGCATTGCCATCGGTTCTGTCCGCCCGCACCATGTTGACTGGGAACGGGTGTCCTTCGATCTTCATCGGCCGCTTGGCGTCATCGATTTTAATCCTGCCTTGCTCGATGGCCGATTGGATCTATTGTCTGAAGATCTTGCATTCGTTTGTATGGTGTGAATAAGAATTGTGCCACTTGCAATATCTTCTCTTCTTGATGTCTTCGGCCGATGGCAATACATGACCTACTGGCAGCTGGATTTGCTTTTCTTGCAGCAGCAGGTCAAATATCCTATCGGCCTTGTTGATGTCGAAGTCATATTTATCTTCCTTGTCGCCCTTCTTGGCCCATTGGCAAGTTGTCGGCTTTCTCATCCGGGCCCATTCGGCTAGGTCGACATCAACATCTTCCTCGTCGTCGTCATCGGAGGCATACTGATAAACTGTGTTGATTTTCTTCGCGAACTTTTTTGCCTCCTGGAATCGCTGCTCGTGGGCCGATACTCGTTGTGCCAGCTGAGCTAGGCTGTCAAATTCCTGCGAGGAGAACCTCTCGCGTATCGGCCCTAGCAATCCCTGAAATGCCAAGTCGGCCAACTGGGAATCGGTCAAACTGAGGCTGTAACACCTGTTCCGTATGTCTCTAAATCTCTGGATATACTCTGGGACCGATTCATCCACTCGTTGCCTGATGGCAGTTAGATCGGACAGTTTCATCTCTTGTACGCCATTGTAGAAATACCTGTGAAACTGTTTCTCCAGATCTATCCATCCTCTGATGGAATTGCAGGGTAAAGAAGAAAACCACGTGAATGCAGACCCTGATAAGGACAGAGGGAAAAATCTCACCCTCAACGCCTCGATAGCCGATGCCTCCTCGCACTGTGCTAGGAATCGGCTGACATGCTCGTACGTCGAGACGTTGTCCTGTCCCGAAAACTTGGAGAAGTCTGGGATCTTGTATCGGCCTGGCAATGGCACTTTGTCAAATTCCTCAGGATACGGATGCCGATACACTGTAGAGTTCTCCTTGGGCTTCAAGCCGAATTGATCTCGCATCACTTCAGCTATCATATCGGCCCAGTATCCTGCGGGCCGATGTGGGAGGTCTTGCTGATATGATTGCTGCAAGCCCTCTGCCTGATACTACCTGGGGGAGTACGGTTGGTAGTGATAATCAAGATATTGCGCGCCGTACTGCCCTGCGGTGTGCTGCTGGTAGCCTTGCGGCACATTGTATGCAGCTTGAGGAGGAGGATTGCTGAACACCGGGGTTTGTGGCTGTCCGGCCGATGGTTGGTGAACCGTAACTGGCTGCATCGGCTCGATCACTGGTTGCTTCCCCTTGGTCCATTGAGCATATTGCTCCTCCGTAATGCGCTGAGGGCTCCCCCCTGTCTGATTTGTGAGGACCAGTGGCAGTGTTGTTGTTGGCTGCGCCGATGGGGGTGGAATCGGCGCTGTCGGCTGAGCCGAGCTCAGGTCGTTCCTCAGGGTCCGATAGGCAGAGAACTTATTTTCTGGTAAGAAAATCGGTCCCTGAGGCTTATACTGGTGAATCGACCCATCTAGGATCGATTTGACCGTATTGGTCAATGTGTTCACCAGGATCCCCGATTGGTTGACTAGCGCAGAATGAACTGCGGAGTCAATCCTATCTTGCAACATCGGTGCTGCAGTATCTTCAGTCTTGACGGTGTGGTCGTGCGCCGCCGCCGACGTGCCAGCTCCATCTCCAGGACTCGGCATAACTACCTTGGATTTTTGGATCAAGGTACCTTGCCGAGTCCTAGAATATGTTTGCAGGTACATATTCTGGAACTGCTCGACCAGACTTTCCATCTCAGCCTTCTGCTCTGCATTGAGCTGGTCGGCGATTACAGGGACGATGTTCTCCTCGGAAATCTCGACCTGCTTCGACATCTTGAGGAGATTTGTTGCTGTTGCAGAGTTTGCGTTCTAGGTCCCACTGGCGTGCCAAAAGCGTGTTGGCGCAGAATTTGGACCCGTCCAGCAACAAAACGGGTTCCGCGTTACCACGGCGGCCTGGGAGATCTGCTTAACTCCAGTGCAGGTCCAAATTGGCTTGCCTAGTTGTACGCAGAGTGTGCCAGTTGATTTGATCTGCAATCAACAAGAAACAAGTAAACCATATCAGAAAACAATGGTCGATCGGCCGATAAGCCGATGTCACATTGTTATAGCCCAGCCGATAGGGCAAAGCTGTATCGGCTTACTCAAGATAATAAGTAAATTGAAACAGATCTAATCTCATCGGCCTATTTTATCATGTCTAAGACAGATTACTAGAAGCAGCCGATAAAGATTTCATGAAGATAAACACACTAGCTATTACCCTAGTGCAAACTTATACAAGCCAATCAGCCAATATAAATACACCAATCACAAAGACATCTTGAAGACACCCTGCAGCCGATATGTTTATATTCGTCGATCCACATGTATAAGTGGCAAACACATGCAAAAACATAAATAATCACATGCATTAGATAAGACCGGCTGAAACCCCGGCGCTATCCTTAATTACAATCGAAAACAGGCTTCGTGTTAGACCTCGAAACAGGACTAAGGTCGATAGCAACTCAAAGTGTGAATCGAGACTTAACACAAAGAAAATCAAGCTGTCGATTGCTTTTGGGGATGGTAAATGCCTTAGATAACCTAAACAAGTGAACCAATTCAATCATCGTCGGCAACAAACCCTAAAACGAGTTAACCGCTGGCAAGATGGAATTAGCAAACCACATCTAGATTAGCTAAAACACGATAAACGACGATCACATCATCAGGGCTTAACGCGCCTAAAGCGACACGCTAGCCCCGACGATGTAAATCGTCGGGTACGAGTTCTTACCTTGCTCTAGGGAAGCAAGAACTCGTCAGGAGTCAACCTCTTGCGAGGGTTGGCGATGCGCCAAAAGTAGATTAATTTGATTGTGTGATTGATTGAGAGATTTACATGTACAAACTATCGGGATATTTATACCTGAGGTTACAACAGAACCCTTGTAGGGCACGATCTTATCTACAACTAACAAACAAGTCCTTGCGGCAGCCTTAAGCCACAGATTAGATCTAAACTACTTAATTTACAAGATACAATTGCCTAAAACCGAGCTTTACCTCTATTTGGCAACTCCCTTGAAGCTTATTTCGAGCCCAGACCAAGCCCACATTGACGCTGTCAACTCACAACCCGTATCGGCCCACGACCAAACCGAATCCGTATCGGCTGATACGCTCTCTATAGCAACACCTCCCCAGTCCGATACGGTTACCGGGTCCGATACGAAGCCTGGTCCGACTCCAACTCAATCCTTCCTCTCTGCTTCGGTTTCCTCTTTTCTCTCCAAGTCGATTACCAAAATCCGTCGTTAACACCGGTGCACATCTCCTCGGCAACGTGCTTGACGTGCTTCATGGTCGTGCCTTCCAGCTTATTGATGAGAGAACCCAAAGACCCCAAGATGGTTGTCTCATCGGGGAACTCAGGGCCCTTCTCATACATGCCCAAGCTACGAGCCACCATGTCAAGTCGTCCATAGTTGTCTTGGAGGCCTTGTCGGAGCGACGCCAGGTTCTCCTGAGTCTCCTCTATCCTTTTTTCCCAGTCTTGCCACGGTCGCTTGTGGCCAGTGACTAGGTCCTTGAATTTCTTCAAGTCCTTTTGCGCTTCTGCCAGTTGCCCTTCTAGCTCGGCGATGCGCTTGTCCGAGGTCGAAGCAGCCTTCCTGAGCAGTTCAACTTCGGTGAGGACGTTGCGCGTACCGGCCTGTAGCAGACGGCTGGCTTCCACTAGCCTATTGATCGTCGAAGGTAGAATGACGGCGGGTGAAGCACTTGGCGGAGGGAGAGGTGGCACTGATGCGACAATGATGATGGCGGGGGGCGTGGAGCTCGTGTCTTTGTGACCGGTTCTTTGAGCCGAGGTCGCGGGGGAGGGGTTACAACAGAAGGAAACATTCATTAGAAAATACTACAAAGACACTGAATACGAAATCAAGGCAGACGGTCACTTACTTGGGCTTGAACCGCTTCAGGAGCGCCCTCTTCCCTTGAGAGGAGGACTTCGCCCCGGAAGTGGTACTTGGGCTTGAACCGCTTCAGGAGCGCCCTCTTCTCTTGAGAGGAGGACTTTGAGCTAGAAGTGGTCTGCAAGATGTGTAAGTCAGGACCAAGTGAGCTTCTCAAGTTGGTTTATGGACCACAGGAAGTGTGACTAACCTCAGAACCGCTTGTCTGCACAAGCATTCCTGCCCTGGACGACTTCGTTAAAGCCGTCCACGTCCTCTTGGAGTGTTTGGTTCTGCTGCTGCTTGGAGCGTTCTCAGCTATGGCTTGCTCCGAGATCGTCTTCTCCTTCAGAGAAGTTGCGACCTGGTGGTCGACAAGTGGGCCGATAACATCCATCAGAGGCAGGACCTGCAAAATTGAGATGACTACTCTTTCGGATAACAATAGTCAGAGAAAGGATAGAAATTGAGATCACTTACGTTGATGGTGGTGTCCTTGTCCGAGGACAGGAGGTCGCAGAGCGGGGTGAGGATGTTGTCAGGGTCTGGTGGAGCATCGGCCACCAAGTGACCTACTCGGGTTGCCACAGCTCTGTCATTGAGTTCTGCAAACAAGACACTAATATTAATTTACATCGATTGGCCGTGATCGGATCAAGATCAGGAGGGTTACGAGATCGTATACCCCGAAATGAAATCCATGTTTCATCTTATGTCCCCGTATACTCGTACGCGGGGTAAGAATGATCTTGAAGGCGCTGAATTCGACGACGTATGAAGTCTTCGGTGACTTCATACCCCGACAACCCTTGTTCTCGGAGCTCGTGGATTTTGTCTACGAAGCTTTTGAGAGAAGGGGTAAAGTAAGGTTTGAAGGTCCACAAAGGGGAGCGCTCGGGCTTGTCATTTGGGACAGCGAGGCTAGCAGGGCGGTCCTCGACATGTAGGTAAAATCACTTTGACCTCCACGATACTCGAGAGGAAGGGCAGTTGAAGGGGATATACTCCGCCTTCATCCCATCTCGGAGGTGGAAGCCGCAGCAGCCGGAGATTCTACGGGATTCCATCCACCTAAGTACGTAAAAGTATCTAAACATATCTAAGAAAGGTGGAACCCCAAGGTAAGCCTTGCAAAGGTGTGTGAAGATACTGAGAAACACAATGAAGTTGGGGTTTATGTGAAGAAGGTGGATGCTATAGGAATTCAAGAGGAGAAGTAGAAATTCGAAGGAGGAGGCAAGAACCCACACTATGTGAAATCTTCAAGACAAACAATTTGGCCTAGTACGGGGTTAGGGTTTGTACCTCCTTCTGATCGGTCTAGGGCTTTCTTCCCCGGGAGGGATCCTTCGATCTGCAGTGCCTTCAAATCCTCTGCACCGACATTGGACTTTCCCAAATCCATTGGTTTGGCTGAGGTTGAAGGTGAAGTGCGAAGTTGCGGTTTTCAATTGGCAGAGGTTGCGAAGGTTGGAGAGCGCAAAGGAATAAGGGATCACTTGTAGGAAGGAGACAAAATGAATATCAGGATTGGGATTTATAGGTCATGACTGACGGTTCGTATTTCGAGGAAGAAAGAGAAACAACCGCCGTGATTTTCTCGATTTGTTTATTGTAGTTTTTTAGACTTCAATTCAAATTCATGGTGGACCGTTGCTTTTTGATGGTATTGTCAAATGCTTCATACCTTCTTGATAACTCGAGAACGGTTAGGTAAGCATGACATCATTTATTCGAAAACTTCGGCTAGAGACATTGTGAGTTCATTTGATTTGAAGTCGGGGGACTACTGTCAAGTTTACGGATAAGGTATACCTCCAATTCTTGGGGTCATGAAGTATACGAATACGGAATATCCTTAGTATACGGGAAGGTTACATTAGCATTATGGATTTTGGGATAATAAACAGAAAAATTGTATCTCGTATATAAGGTGTTAGAATCCTATTCGGGGAAGATGCAATCTCTACGATCTCATAGGCCATAAATATCTTTCGAGTTCTATTTGGAGATCAAGGCAATCTGCAGTATAAATACAAGGCCCCTTAGGAGTATGGGATCATCGAATTATAAGCGCAATTCACCACCGTAGCAGAGGTAATCCGAAGGACTTGAAAATAACTCGTCGGTTGAATTTCGTCGAGTCGTTCTCGATTGGAATCTCATCGGCACTTGATACTTTCTGTTATTCTTTATTGTAATCGATGTGGTTATCATCGTAATTCTATATAAATTGGAGTAGGCTATTATCATACAAGGGGACTGAACCAGTATAATCCTTGCATTTTGTGTGCTTGATGTCGTTTCGTGTAAATTCTTACTCCAACGTACCTTAATATTCTCATAATACGGTCTACGGATACAAACCGTCGACAAAATTTACCTACGTTTAGTTAGAAGAAAAACCTCTCCAGCTTGCCTGGAGATTCTGTTCTCAGGGAAAAAAAATCTGACCCAAAAAAAAATATCTACCTTCTTGCATGGCAAGAAAAAAAAATCGGTTACTTGTGCGAGCAATTCTCTGCCCCCAGAATACAAAGATAAAAATCACAAATTTTTCAGAAGAAACAAACAAGGAGAGAGAGAGAGAAGAATAGGCCACAGAGTCTAGCCAAAATAAAGGCAATTCAAAGATAAAAATCACAAATTTTTCAGAAGAAAACAAACAAGGAGAGAGAGAAGAATCGGCCACAGAGTCTGGCTAAAATAAAGGCAGGAGAGGAGAGAGGTTGCAGCAATCTCCTCTCCTCCTCTCGGCTTTGCTTGCTGGGCTTCCAGCCAGTAAGCCGGAGGCCCGTCTTCTCTCCTCTTCTCCCCCCTTATCTCCAGGGAAGAAAAATAACCAAGAACGCATCTTTGTCTCTCTCCTCTCCTCCGAGGTAAGGTAAAGCTTCGCCTATCCCCATGGCGTCATTCCTTTTCTTCCTTCCCTCTGTAAATTAGCGTTCTTGGTTGGTTTCTTTGATTGCCTGTTGTTGGGCTGCCGGATGGGGGGATTGTTAAAGTGCGGAAAATTTGGCATTCTTGTTCTTGATTTCCGAAAATTTTGAGATAAAAGGTGGAGTAGTCGAGTATCTTCCCCTTCCTTCCCTTGGCGTAAAAGAAAGAGAAATCTCCCGTCTCGTAGCCTTCTCCGCTCCTTGCGCCAAGACGAGTCGGGGCGCCGATCTCCATCTGGCGAGCAGAGCAGGGGAGGGGAGGGGATCCTGGTGGTCAGCATCCACATCCTCATTCTGATTCATCTCTCTCTCTCCCACCGGGAGTGCCTTTGTCTGGAATTTGCTTGCGTTCTTAACCCTAGCTTCTCTTCTATATCTGGAAGAAGCTCTTCTCTTCTTAATTTCAGAGCCTTAATAACCTTAATACAAGTAACAGTTTGTTGTTTGTTCCCCCAAAAGTTTGTGGGTTCAACCGAACTGAACCCCCATGTCCTAAGTTGGATCCGCCCCTGAGACAGGGCCATAATGTGCAAATTCAGTGAAGAAGATGAAGGACGGTATCTTTGGTTTAGAAACAAAAGAATAATAGGCAGAGCATGTTGAATAATGATGTCTTGCTAGTGTTATTGTAGATTCCATACTCTCCAATCTCCATTGTGTTTATCTCTGAGCATTTAGCTTACTTCTCTTTGAGGATCAAGTATCTATTTTTTCTAACTATTTCATAACTGTTGGCCCTGCACAGGTTTGGGGAAGCTACTTCTGACCATGGCAGGAACACTGCTCCAGCCGGTTGCCCTTGGAACAACTTTTGCGGGCCGTGTAAGTGGTCAGCGATGGAAGTCTCATGGCACAAGGAGGCCTCCCTCAATGTTGGCGATGTCATTGAGCCGCCCTGTTAAGATGGCTGCATTTGTTGGTCTGAGATCAGTGCATAGCTTCTCAGTCATGCCCGTCACCAACTTCAGATCGACGGTTGCATCTTACAGATCAAGACGGGGAAGGCGTGCTCGTTTTGTAACCAGATCGATGTTCGAGAGGTTCACCGAGAAAGCTATAAAGGTTATAATGCTTGCGCAAGAAGAGGCAAGGCGGCTGGGCCACAACTTTGTTGGTACCGAGCAAATTCTGTTGGGTCTGATTGGAGAAGGCACCGGTATTGCAGCAAAGGTGCTCAAGTCAATGGGTATAAATCTCAAGGATGCACGTGTGGAAGTGGAGAAGATCATTGGGAGGGGCAATGGTTTCGTAGCTGTCGAAATACCATTCACACCACGTGCAAAACGTGTTTTGGAGCTTTCATTGGAGGAAGCTCGTCAGCTAGGTACGTCACTCAAGAGGTCTCTGTTTGCATTTTGATTGATTTGATTTTGTCACTAATTTCTGGTTCTATTGTATGTCATTACAATTTAAAAAAATTGAAAGCTAATAGAAGGATAGTGATATCTATGTATCCAAAAGTCTCAATGCATATTGGTTAGCTATCCAATCATTTTCACTTACTAATTACAAGTATTCAACAACCATAGATTTGTTCTCTGGCTTGGTTATCCAAACCAAGTATAATCAGAAGGGCAGTGACTTTCATAAATAGTAGTTGGTTATTGTTGCTGTCACATTTTTGTCCATGGCCACCATGCTGCTTTCTAAATGGACTGAATTGGAAGCCACCAACATATACTTCAAGACATCATATTCTTTTTAAATGTAGAATACTAGAAGTGCTCTCTTCTTCTCTATTGATCAAATAAAAGTAAAATATGAATTACAATGGAGGACTACTTGTGCAATTAGGTACCTTGTTAATTTGGTTTGCCACATCTGTTGTTCTTGTATGGTTTGGACTTTGGAATTCTGTTATTCATTATGCGAACTATTCCCTTTGCATTGGTGTATTCATTGGTTTATTGGTGTTACTCATATTGAATACATGGTTGCTAAGATGCTGATTGTGCACATGTTAACAAAAGAAACTTTTGTATCACATGGCTTCTGTATGCCATGATGTGATGCATCTGATTTTCTCATTATATTTCAAGATATGACATAGAAGATCAGTGGTTTTCCAGACCTGATGCCCTTATGTTTCCAGGACACAACTATATTGGATCTGAGCACTTGCTTCTTGGACTGCTCCGTGAGGGTGAAGGAGTAGCAGCCCGTGTGCTCGAAAGCCTTGGAGCTGACCCTAGCAATATTCGCACACAGGTAAATGATGTGCATATATCTGATTTTTTTTCTCCTCTCTGTAAAGCAAGTAGCCGTTGTTTTTCTTTACTAGCATTTTATAACGAACATTACTTGCCCTCTAGGTTATCCGAATGATTGGCGAGACAACAGAAGCTGTTGGTGCAGGAGTTGGGGGAGGGAGCAGTGGTAATAAAATGCCAACACTCGAGGAGTACGGAACTAATTTAACAAAATTAGCAGAGGAGGTAATATTTTTGTCCTATTCAGTAGCACTTGTGCATACATAACTGTTAACTTTGTTAATCTCTGTAGGGAAAGCTAGACCCTGTTGTTGGAAGGCAACCCCAGATTGAGCGTGTTGTTCAAATTCTGGGCAGACGAACAAAGAACAACCCATGCTTAATTGGAGAGCCTGGTGTTGGAAAGACGGCAATTGCAGAAGGCCTTGCTCAACGCATTTCTACTGGTGATGTGCCTGAAACAATAGAAGGAAAGAAGGTATACTTTGTTGCTTTAATTGTTCTTGATACACCCAATGCTATATGCATTAATCCTCATATTTCCTCTGTGAGTTGTAAACATCTTTAGCATAGGCATGACTGCTGTCCCTTCATGTGTTAGGTCTTCCTGTGCTGTTTTGCTTGGGCTTGTGTGTGTCAACGCCGAAATTATCTCCTCAATATTTATTTGAACTTATTTACTGCAGGTTATTACCCTTGATATGGGACTTCTTGTTGCTGGTACAAAATACCGTGGAGAATTTGAAGAAAGATTAAAGAAGTTGATGGAAGAAATCAAGCAGAGTGATGAGATAATACTATTTATTGATGAAGTCCACACTCTCATAGGAGCAGGAGCAGCTGAGGGTGCTATTGATGCTGCTAACATTTTAAAGCCAGCATTAGCAAGAGGAGAACTACAGGTATGTGGATGGTAATCTGTTCATTTCGTTGTTAAATATATGCACTATCTGCTATCACTACGGCATGCTGAACCTCTTGATGCCTTCTTATTTACTATAATTTCTCACAATATACTCTCTATGTTTTATTTCAGTGTATTGGAGCCACCACACTTGATGAATACAGGAAGCATATTGAGAAAGACCCAGCATTAGAAAGACGTTTCCAGCCTGTAAGAGTGCCAGAGCCAACAGTTGATGAAACCATAGAAATTCTCAGAGGGCTTCGGGAACGATATGAGATCCATCATAAACTTCGTTACACTGATGATGCTTTGATTTCAGCTGCGAAGCTATCTTATCAATACATCAGGTGCGTGAAGTACTGAGTAATAAGCTAGAAAATATCGCCTCGATGAGCATGCAAATTGTTTTTGTGGACCTCCTGTAACATTTCCATAAAATGTTTGTGAGGAGTTTCTCAGTTGAAAGATTAAATTTATTGAACAGTAAATATGACACTATCAGAGTACACAACTCAACTAACTATTGAATAATATAAGGACAAAATGTGCTGTCATGTACTCTTGCTAGTACTAAAACAGGTTCCTGTGATTTAAGAAGTTTAAATTGGATATATTCTGAGACTTCAAAAACATATCGCAGAAAACTACGGCACATCTTGTCCGAGTCTGTTAATTAGTAATATAGCTTGACTACTATATCATTCTAATTTTGTTTACCTGACACATTGTCTTGTACGCAGTGATCGTTTCCTCCCAGATAAAGCAATTGACTTGATTGATGAAGCAGGTTCACGTGTAAGGCTTCGACATGCCCAGGTATTGAATTTGGTCACATACTACCATTGTTTGGATGGTCCATACCTTCTTTCAATTTCTTGCATGCTCTACACAATATCTGAATCCAACCATTTCTGCAGGTTCCTGAAGAAGCTAGAGAGCTTGACAAGGAGCTCAAGCAAATCACAAAAGATAAGAATGAAGCTGTCCGCAGCCAGGACTTTGAAAAGGTAAGTGCCTGTGGATGTGCTACTAGATTTTTATCTCTCTTCTAGTTCCTAAAGCAACTTTACTGTTTAAATGCTTATTGAATTGCTATCTGCTCTTAGGAGAAATTGACCATTATTATTCATACATGGCATAGTTAAGGCCATCTAGGAATTCCTTGTACATTCCATCAGAACAAAGTTTCTATTTAAGTTGATGACTGTCTAGTGTTTATCACACTATTGCTTGAAATATTTATCCAAGTGGTAGTGTTTGTGCATATTGCCTTCCCTCGTTACTTCGTCCATACTAGTATGATGTTCATTCATCTGCATTCACGATATATATAAGTCAATGCTTGTCAATTTGCCTTTTGTTTGATAGAAATGACAACTTATTATTGATGGGATATATTTGGATTTGTTGACATTAGGCTGGAGAGTTGCGTGACCGTGAAATGGAATTGAAGGCCCAGATAACAGCTCTCATTGACAAGAGCAAAGAGATGAGCAAAGCAGAGACTGAATCAGGTGAGACAGGGCCACTGGTCAATGAAGCAGATATCCAGCATATTGTATCTTCCTGGACTGGTATCCCGGTAGAGAAAGTATCAAGTGACGAGTCCGATAAGCTTCTTAAGATGGAAGAGACTTTGCATCAGCGTGTCATTGGCCAAGATGAGGCTGTGAAGGCCATAAGTCGCTCCATCCGCCGTGCTCGTGTGGGCCTGAAGAACCCGAACAGGCCGATTGCAAGCTTCATTTTCGCAGGTCCAACCGGTGTTGGTAAATCCGAGCTCGCGAAAGCACTTGCAGCCTATTACTTTGGCTCTGAGGAGGCCATGATCCGGCTTGATATGAGTGAATTCATGGAGAGGCACACGGTATCCAAGTTGATTGGTTCACCCCCGGGGTATGTTGGGTACACCGAGGGTGGACAGCTGACCGAGGCAGTTCGACGCCGGCCATACACAGTTGTGCTTTTCGACGAGATTGAAAAGGCGCATCCAGATGTATTCAACATGATGCTCCAGATCTTGGAAGATGGAAGGCTCACTGACAGCAAGGGAAGAACAGTGGACTTCAAGAACACTCTTCTCATAATGACATCGAATGTCGGAAGCAGCGTCATCGAGAAGGGTGGTCGGAAGATAGGTTTCGATCTTGACTACGATGAGAAGGACAGCAGCTACAGCAGGATCAAGAGCCTCGTCGTCGAGGAGATGAAGCAATACTTCCGCCCCGAGTTCCTCAACCGTCTCGACGAGATGATCGTCTTTAGGCAACTCACCAAGTTGGAGGTCAAGGAGATCGCCGAGATCATGCTCAAGGAGGTGTTTGACAGGCTCAAGGTCAAGGATATTGACCTCCAGGTCACCGAAAAGTTCAAGGAGCGTGTCGTCGACGAAGGCTTCAACCCAAGCTATGGTGCGAGGCCGCTAAGGAGGGCCATTATGAGGCTCCTGGAGGACAGCCTCGCAGAGAAGATGCTGGCTGGGGAGGTAAAGGAGGGCGATTCCGCCATTGTCGATGTGGATTCGGAGGGGAAAGTGATCGTACTGAATGGCCAAAGTGGGTTGCCTGAACTTTCAACTCCGGCTGTCACTGTGTAGTCGTTCATATATACTGCACAGTGTTAAGAGATGCAGTGTTTTTTATTCAGATACATTTCTCCATAGTTAGCAACTTAGCATAACTGTATATATAGTATATACAAATCAAAGGGGGAAGAAACACCAGCCGGTTCCTGGATTCTCATTTTTGGAATGCTGTTTTTTTAACAGTAATTTCATAATGGCAGAGATCTAAGACTAGATTAGCTAATGCTATAAATTTGGTAAGTAGAATACATCTTTCGTGCATATATGTACTCTGATTCAAGTTCAAATTAACTCAACATAATTCTCCAACATTTGGACGAGACAGCACATGTATATCGTGGTTAATGCAATTAATTAATTTTGTCTGGATCTTGCGAGTAAATTGAATTTTCGGACCCTTGTAACTGCATTGATCTAAAAGCTCCTCTGAAATCCAAAATTAACGAATTCTGCTATTCGTAATAGTCTAAACCCAACCTCCGGCCCATCTCCCTCCTGTGGGCCTCTCCCTTGTCCGTTCACGGGTGGAATAAGTTCATTTGAGGTCCCTTCACTTGACACCAAATTCAATTTTTGTCCTTGATCAATTTATAAAACCAGTGCAAATGAGGTCCATCGACAGTATTGTTCCTGGTTTTGGTTGATGTGGGCCTACGTGACTTCTTTGACTAGGTCGTTGTTTCATGTGGCTTTAAGGTGTCGCTTACGTGACACTTTGATCAAAAAAAATAAGAAGAGCAAAATTTAAAACTAAAAAATTAAAACAAAACATGCGGGACCCACATGTCAGTCAAACAAGAAGATAAAAAATAATGGAACCACATGGTAGTGGGTCCCACTTCGTCCACCTCACCCCTCTCTACCTATATCTCCTCGAGCTCTTCACCGGATTGCGCTGCCGCTGTTGACCTCAATGCATCGAGGGGCTAAGGAGACAGGGAGGCCGAGGGGTCAGAGAGTCTGGCGAGCCTCCTCCCTCTCCGCCCCCTTCGCCGGTCGGCCTCCCTGCCGAGCGGCGAGCTTGGTGGAGCGGGAGCTGAGGGAGCGGAGATCTAGGAGGGAAAGGAGAGCGATCGCTCCACTCCCACTGGCTGCCACGCGCCGCTCCTTTCCTGCCGGCCGCCACGTGTTGCCTTGGAGTGAAGGGGTGGGCCATGCGGGTGTGGGTGTCGGGAGTCGTGGGGGTAGCCTCGACGCGGCGTTCGAACTCGAGGAGGGAGGTGTGGAGGGTGGCGGCGAAGTCGTCGGCCTTGCTATCATAGAGCTCAGTGACGGGGAAGTAGGGCTCGTAGGGCCTGAGCTGGGCGGCATCGCACTAGGCGAGGGCCTTGTCGCCGAAGGAGACGAGAAGCTAGGCGCCCGTTCTCCTCCGCCTCCGCCTCGTCCTCATCGGCGGAGGGGACGGTGTTGACGCCGAATCCGTACCGCCGATGAGGATTCGGTGTGCGGACACACGAAGGCCTGAGAGATCTGCTTAGCTCCAGTGCAGGTCCTAAAATTGATGAAACGCAGGCGTGCCAGTCAGTTTGATCCTACCACTGACAAGATATACAAAATAGCAGAATAAAAAGTCTATCAGCCGATAGGCCGATGGCCAAAGATATCAGCCGATAGGCCGATAGGGCAAAAACAGCCGATCGGCCGGTAGGCCGATGGTGCAGTTCCAGCCGATGTCGATGCCAGCCGATGTAGTTAGGGTTTTAATCCATCGGCTGTGTACTGAGCAAACGTCTGTATAGAAACGATCGGCCGATGATAACATGATAATATAGCAATATAATATAGCATAAACCAATCATGTGATAAAATAAATATTGATCTGAAGATTGACGCACTCATCGGCCGAATGTCCGATGGTACAAAATCCAAAAGATAGGCAATAAACACCCTGTTGTCATCGGCCAGGATCAATCTCCATATATCAAACTCGTGGGCCGATGCAACATTAAGATAACTCATCGGCTAAAACCCCGATGAAACCCTTATTGGCAGCCAACAAGCAGGCTAGAGATTACGGTTCTAATCATGACTTAGTAGATCAAACTGAACTGATGCAGCACTAAGTATGAAAAGAAACGCAAGACCTAGACAATCAAGCCCTTGACTGATTTTCAAGGTGGTGGATACCTTAACCAATCTAATATAGCGAGGCGATTTGGTCGATACCGGCATAAACTCTAAAGCGAATCTCGGCCGATACAATGAAATCGAGAAGCTAAATCAGATTGACTAAGATATATGATAGTAGGCGCTTACGTTGACGGGATCAGAACGTCGAAGCCCTAGCCCCGACAGTGCAGGCGGCCATAACGAGACTTACCCCTCGCGGGAAGGGCATGAACTCGCCGAAGAAGACGAAAAGTAAAGGTTGGCGATGCGCCGAAGTTGTATTGATTGTGAGATAATTTTACATGAACCTTGGGCTTACATATTTATACCCATAGACTAACAAAGATCCTAACAGATTACGACTCAAACTTTCATAAAGATAAAAGGAAACAGATAAAGTCCTTATTGGACACTAAACACACTTTCCTAAAGATAAAAAGGAAACTAACAAATTCTTCCTAATTAATAGATACAAGCCGCATCCTCCTCAAACTTGGTCTTCTTTGGATAAGATCTTCCCGAATCTAACAAGAATCCGACTGCTGTTGGTGGATGGTTTAAGATAACCCTCATCGGCCGATGTAGAACTCTAAGCCGATACTAGCTTCGAGCCGATATGAACTTTGGGCCAATGGGGACTTCGGGGCTTACCAAATTCTGGTGTTAACAAACGGCAAGGTCGTCATGGGACGGGTGCTGCTACTGCTCCTCATGCTCGGCGCTCAAATCTAGAGGATGGCCACCCACCGTCGTTGGGAGTCGAGGAGGCCCGCTGCCTGGTGCCCTCTGTCCAGCGGTCCTCGCTCTAGGGAAAGACGCCGCTTCGGTGATGCCACCATGAATCGCCTCCCTCGTCGGTGCGCAGGAGAGGATGAGGCAGTCGATGGTGAGAAGCAACTGAGCAAGCAAGCAACATCGGGAGAGGAAGATGGTGGGTGGGATGGCGAGCTCGAGCTTGCCAAATCCCCCCTCCCTCACATATGTCCTCTCCTCATTGGCTCCCGCCTGCCAAGACCCCCTCCTCGCCAACGCCTTCCACCACAGCCGTCTTACTGCCGACGGGATGGTGAGCTCGAGCTCGTCCACTCCCCTCGCCTCTGTCCTCTCCTCTGTCGCCGCGGAACGCCGCGCCTCCCTCCTCGCCGACCACCTCCCACCATGGCCCCCTCCTCGCCGGGCACCTCCCGTCACTATTTTTTATCTTCTTGTTTGACTGACATGTGGGCCTGTATAATTTGTTTTAATTTTTTAGTTTTTAATTTTTCTCTTTTTATTTTTCTTATCAAACTATCACGTAAGCGTCACCTCAATGTCACGTAGGACGAAGATCTAGTCAAAGGAGCCACGTCAGCCAAAACCAGGAACAATACTGCCGAGTATTAACGCAAAAATTTGGTAAACCCCGAAATTATCATTGGCCTAGAGTTAGTATCGGCTTCAGAGTCCTAGAATCGGCCGATGGGAATTATCAGTCGCTAGCAGTTGGATTCGTAGTGGATTCGGTTAAGGAAATTAATCAATTAAAGGAAGCTTATCCAGAAGATGTCGAGTTTGAAGAGGATGTAGCATGACAATTTATCTATTAATTTGGCAAAGTCAGCTAGTTTTCTTTTATTTTTAGGAAAGTATGTTTAGTGTTTGATCAGGACTTATGTTTTTCCTTGTATTTTTAGGAAAGTTTTTGTCGTGTCCAATTAGGACTCATATCGGCCTGAGGGTATAAATATGTAGACCCGAGGTCTTTGTAATCTATCTCTTGATCAATACAACTACTTTCGGCGCATCGCCACCCTCTTTTTTGAGGTTTTTATTTATTACCGGTGGAACTTGACACCTGACATGGGACTGCATCGACTTCGATCTCCAGCGAAGGGATAAACCCTACATTCCATCGACCCCGGTGAATATATCAGCTACATTGGTGTTGTTCAAGGCTGCATCATTTTGATCTCTTGGATTGCTCTGGTTCGGTTGATATATTTGCCTACTTAATATTTCGATTCTATCTTTAACAGCATTGTGTTTAGAGACACATCGGTTTAGCTGGGACTGTCTTGGTTAGGTCTGATCTTCTGTCTTAGCTGATATATCTCTACAATCATAATGATGTTTTAGATAAATTTGTTATATCCATCACATTAGACAGATTTATCGGCTCATTAAGTATTAGATTATTATATACAATCTCGTGCTGCATCGGTTAGGTTCAACCTACTAGATTGTTGTTGATAATCTAAGTCTTGTTAAGCCGATAGGTTCATGCTGATGTTTCATCGGAGGGTTAGCCGATCTTATCCAATGTGTTAAATTTCGCTTTGATGGTTTTATTATCTTGGTTAAATTTAACACATGACCACCCTGAAAATCAATCAAAGGCTTGATTGTTTAGACCTTATACTTTCTTTCATACTTAGTGCTGCATCAATTGGGTTTGATCTACTAAGTTGTGCTTAGAATTGTAAGAATTAACTTGCTTTTGATTGTCGATAAGGGTATCATCGGGGTTTCAGCCGATGAGTTATCTGAACATTGCATTGGCTTATAAGGATCATACATAAGTTGGTGTTAGCCGATTGCAACAAAGGTTTTATTGATTATCTTATTATTTGGATTTAACGACATCGGATCTCCAGTCGATGTATGTTTTAACCATCGGATCAACATTTATTATATCATATTATTATTAGCCGATTGGATTCTATTATCATCAGTTGATTGCCTTTACATCATTATTTATTCAAGTATTGGAATTTACATCAGGCATATAGCCGATTTATCAAAACTCTATCGACATCGGCTGGTATCGCTACATCGGCTAATATCGCTCATCGGCTTGTTAGCCGATCGGCTATTTGATCGTCAATTTTATATATCTTGTCAGTTGCAGGATCAAACTGACTGACACGTCCGTATTCCATCAATATTTTAGGACCTGCACTGAAGCTAAGTAGATCTCTCAGGCTTTCGTGTGTTTTGACACGGTTCGTGTCAACGCAAATTTGATACTATCGGCTGGACACAAATTTTTCGTCAACAAATAAAATTAAAACTGATGTGGGGCCTACATGTCATGCTAGATGGATGGGGTAGTGCATTTTGAACGAACTGCAGTCTGCAGCTGGCCGGCCACCAGATCGTAATGAGCTTGATCATCGTCATCGTCTTGTGTTGCTCATCATCATCGAGCTGCCGCCTGCCGGTAAACTGCTGGAGAAAAGGACATTAGTCCTGGTTGGCAACCTTTTTTAAGTTCCGATTACGTAACCGGTACGCATAATTCGAAACTAAAAATGAGTATTTTTAGTTGCGGTTATGTCAACCGGGATTAAAAACAATCTTTAGTACCGGTTGGTATCGTACTAAAGACCGATTAATGTTACCAACCGATATTAAAGAGGTTGTTATTGTTTTTTTTCACTGCTTGTTGTTTGTTGTTTATATATATTTATATATATATATATTATCACGTACATATAATTGCTGGTATTATTTATGTACAATGAAAATTAAATACATATTTTTCATGTATGTACAATCGCTAATTTCTAATGTTCTATCATATATTACAAATATATGAAACTAGGTCAACGGTTCGTGACGAGGAATAGGTTATCCATTGTTGTGAAATTCTCCCAACGGATTAACAATCTCGTCCATAATAAATCCCATAAGTTGCTCTCAGCCTTTATGTAATCCATTAGGGGGAGTTCACCCTTCATCCAAATAATCTATCGTTTTCAAAAAATGAGATATGAATATATTAAGTCAATGAGAAAAATGTAAATAATGTATGAATGGTGTTTACATACTTCGATATCCTTATCAGTGCAAATGTTGTGTGATATGCCGTGAATAAATTCACAAATATAGTAACCACACAAGTTGGTCCCATGTTTCTATCGTAAACACTAAAGGAGAAACGAACTTATGAAATATTTATATTATAGAATAAATGATATATATGATTTTGGACCATGTACGTACAAGAAAGTCCATCCTCACAGTCAGTTCTTTCTTGAAATCCTCGCAGATGTTTGTATGGAACCGTGCCCACGCCCTATAATTGCGAACTATAATTAATGATGCTTTGATCCACATAGTAGCGATAACAGCAATCATAATGATAGTGGAATGGATGACATTACCTGTTAATCATGTCAAAGATTATGTTGAAAGTTGCCCTTGATTTTCACATAGAGTCACTACTAGAAGTGTCTATGACAAGGAGGACCCAGTGGAATCTGCAAATTGCGTGAAATATGATATACATATCATTGTACTAATATGAGAAGAAAATTGGTATAAAAGGCGATAAAAACTCACTTTGTGTTGTAAGGCAAGAGTATGAAGTTCTTGAAATATTGTTGCACCAGGAATTTGTAAATGTTTTTCTCAGTTTTGCCTGAAAAGTTATCTACAGTCTTCTTGTTAATTATGTACGGGTCCATGAAACCAACCTTGAAATATCCATGCCTACAAAAATTTTGAATCTCCATTCTACAATGAAAAAAAGATGTGATGGATTTGCACACGGTAAATTTTCGATGTTACATACTGATAAGAGAGACATCAAGGGTGTCTTGTTGGTATACGTCGTAGACATCCTTGAAGTTGATCCACATATCATACATCCCACAAAAAAAATCTTCGTCTTTAACCCTTGTAGCGAACATAACCCTACCATGAGCTAATTGTTTCATGTACCATTGATGAAATCAGTACATCTGTGTAGATAGGATCTTGACCAGTTCTGGCTTGACAAGTGGTGCACCGATGTTATATGGGTGTTTCAGATCATCTGTTGTGGCCTTCTTGATAGGGATTATCCTCAGCAGTTGCTCCTTGCTAAGATTTGTATCTATCATAAATTATTGTAAATTAATATCAAGTTTGGATTGCATCAGGTCAGCCGCTTGTTTTGCTTGCATTTCGAGCTGGGGGACAACTTTCGACTTTCTTGTAATCTTTTGATAAGACTTGTGTATTGAGTGGTCATAGTCTGATACTACGCGAGATCTTGTTGGTTTGCTCATCTTTTGAAAAAAGGCCTTCGTTGTCGGGTCTATTGGATCCTTCTTCTCTGGACTTCACGGCTTGAAGTGCTCCTTCACCTGCCTTTCCACTTCCTTGTCAGTCTCCTCGTCAGTCATATCATATGGTTTTTTCTTGGCAGCGGATTTCTTTTTCCTAATTTTCTATTCTTTTTCCTTCGTTTTCTATAATTTTTCTTTGGTGCCTTTTTTCTTTACATTTTAATCCTATGTCTTTAAAATTATAAAGTGCTCTTATATCCTCTAAAATTTTATTTTCTCTCATATTTTTCCATATATTTTTGAGAGAGAATGATGTATAGAAACATAGCTAGAAATGTAATCTGTTAACCATACATCAATAGAGGATAAAGTTGCTAACCTTTTTAGACCCTTCGATTTGTGTAATATCACCAAAATACTTTCACCAAAAATTTTGGCAGCACCTCTTTTAGTTTTCTCCTCTTTGGCAGCAATGGCTCGGGCAGAAGGAGGAAGAAAGACTAAAAAGGCATGCACTGTCTTTAGTACCGGTTGGAGACACCAACCGGTACTAAAGATCTCTCGCGCCCCTGATAGGGTCTGACAAAGGTGAACCGGTATTAAAAATCAACTTTAGTCCCGGTTGGTGACACCAACCGAGACTAAAGATTCTATGCTATTTAGCCGGTAGTAAAGATGATATCATCTTTACTACTGGTTCGTATTTATGCCAAGATATTTGTGTTTTCGATCGATCGACGAAAGATTAGTTCTGTAGTCCGGTCATCACCATGGCCAGATCGTATTCTTCAGCATCGGTCTTCTTGGACTCATCAAGGATATGGTCGAAGAGTGTCATGGCGTGGCGGGTATGTATGTGTGTGTGAGGGGGGGAGGAGGTCCTGGGCACTGCCGTCTGGTGCATGCACCTGAAGGCCACAGTCTTGGCATGGGATTGCTGCCACGAGTGCGCAGGCGACGACGAACATCACGACGCCCATGGTGTAGACGGTGGAAGCTAGCCCATGGCGCCGCCGACCTCTTCCTCGACCTCCTCTCTGAATCTGACTCCGACCCCGACCCCGCCGCCCTGGACCTCCTCTCCCTCGCCTAGCCTAGACACGCCGCCTCCTCGACTCCTTCCTCTCATCTTCCTCGAGAAGTTATGCCTTATCCTTGATAGTGCCAAGTTCTAAGGATAACATGAAATCATCTAAACATGTGAAAAGATGATTGAAATCTGTCAAAAAATTAAGAAACTCCAAGGTTATAACATTGGATTACATCCAAACAGCTAGAAACTTGGCAGATACCTTCACGAAGGGACTATCACAGAATGTGATAGGCAATGCATCGAAGGAGATGGGTATAAGACCCATGTGAGTTATATTATGATGGTAACCCAACCTATGTGATCAAAGATCCCATGAATTAGGACTTCAAAAGAACAAGCCATTAGTTAACTGGAGGAGAGTACCTTTCTAAAACCCTTTCTAAGTGAAGATCCATGTACTCTCATAAGCTACAAGGTAAGTTGGCTATGTCTTAATGCGTTTTGTTGGCTTTAATTAGCGAAGATGCTATCCTGCAGAGCATTCTTGAAGTAACGCACCTATGTGAGCTTGACTGTTGGTCGTAGTTGAAAGTGCATCTAGGCCCCTAATTGTTTTGATGATTAATGACAATGCGATTAGAGAGGACTAACAATTTTATTTAAGTGAATATGAAGGATTGTTAGTCCGAGACGTTTTGCAGCGCAATGCATAACTCAAAGAATACAAGAAAATCATGAGTTGCGGTCATATTGTTTATTTTCGTCTCTTTGCGTCATTAGGAAAACCGCACTATTAAGAGGGATGATGCATAGACATATGAGGAGTGATGAAAGTGCTCAAAATCTTTTCTAAGAAAATGTTTCCCCTCAGTTTCTGCGTTTTGGAAATTTTCGGAGTTGTCCGAAAACTATTTTCGGAACTTCCGAAAATAGACAGAACCAAGTTGTGCGTTCTGAAAATTTTTGAATTTGTCCGAAAGCAATTTTCGGAACTTCCGAAAATAGACAGAACCAAGTTGTGCGTTCTGGAAATTTTCGGAGTTGTCCGAAAGCAATTTTCGGAACTTCCGAAAATATCTGCGAACCAAAATTGCTCCTGGAAATTTTTGGACTTGTCCGAAATGAATTTTCAGAATTTCCGAAAATGTCCAGAAGGCAGTTTTGGATCTAGAAATTTTCGGATATGTCCGAAATTAATTTTCGGATTTTTCGAAAAATGCAATTATTGTGCATAACGGGCAGATCTGGAGCTGTGGCTATAAATAGCCCCCCTCTCTTCACTTGTGAAGGCTGCTGGTGACATTGGATATTTTCGTGCCCTTGGCTTGTTCATCTCTCGATTCACTCTTGAGCCTTGCTTTCTTGTTTCCCCTTCTCACCCGTGCTCGATTTGGATTTGGTGTGTGTGTGAGAGTTGTGGATTCAAGTTTGAGTGAGTGCTTGTTGGCTTTGTGAAGATTTGTGAGCACTTGCATCATCTCCGTGAGTTCTTTGCTTCATTTGTCACGCTTGGAGGTTGAGGACTCCTAGGCGGCTAGGTGTTACTTCCGAGCCACCGATCTACTTGTGGTTGGCTGGGAGAAGTTTGTGAAGGTCGGATCTCACCTCCGAAAGGGAAGAGATACCACTAGTGGAAGGAGGAGTGCTTTGTGCAACCTCTCGAGGAAAGGGTTAGTGAAGACCCGACTCTTTGTGAGCTCCTCAACGGAGAGTAGAATCCCCTCAAGGATTTGAACTCCGGGAACAACTCATCTTGCTACAACTTTGGTGATATTACTTTTCCCACTCCTCTAGCTTTGCTTGATTGTGCCGCTATAGGTTTAGTTGCTGTTTGTGCTAGCATATTCTTGTTGTAGGCAGCTAGATCTAGAGTTTTCTTTAAAGTGCACTTACTCTGCTATTTTCAGAACTTCCGAAAATCATTTTCGGAAATTCCAAAAATTCCTGCTTCCGCATTTACTTAAGTTTTTGAATTAGCCTATTCACCCCCCTCTAGGCCTAATTGACTCTTTCGGTAGTCTATAAAGATTTTGGGTGAATTCCTAGGAAGCTTACTAAGAGAGTAAGGAGTATGACTTACACGCTCCACCCAAGGGGTAGTCTATTGACGACCTAGTACTAGATAAGACTCTGAGTGAAACTTGCTTGCACGAAACATGCAATTCAAGGCATAGTCCATTGTTCAAGTTGTGAGTAAGTGTAGCTTGGAGTTCTAGGTGGATGTTCATCCTTAACTGGTCTCCATCGAACTGTTGATATATAAACAGTACATTGAAAAAGACAAATCTCTGTGTGATTTTGATATTTGATGGGTGATTGTTTGAATTAATATGTGGGCTAAGGCCCATATGGAGATTAATTCTTTGAAAAATCACAAAAGACCACCTCATGAGAAGACATGCATGTGAACCTTTAGTAGCACCTTGCCTATTCTAAGAGAGTGAGACTTCCTTAAAAGGAAGAGTGCTCTTCTAGCCACTTGACGCATGTGTGGTGAAGAGAACTAGAGGAACACATGTGCGCACTCGCCTCGCTTGGCCTGGTAGGGTATAGGTCCGAGCGGCGCGCGTATGCGACATGCGCGTGAATGGTTTACCAAAATGGGCTCCTCATGCTTGCGTAGACTTCCTTTCACAGTTTTGTTTTGCTGCAAAATTTGGTTTAGTTTTTGGAAACACACCGAATAATCCGGTACGTGGTGTGGCATGAAGTTCAGATAAGTTACGTGCAACTTATTCGATTCGGTTACGCGGAGTGCAGATTGTGCAAGCGTCCTGATCACACGTCATGTTATCTCTATAAAACCGAGCCGCCACCTCCTCGCAACACACGTGAAATCAATCTAGAGTTTGCTGCCTCCTCTGTACTGTGTCATTGCTCGTAGTCTACTCCATTCCATTTGCCGGTGTCACACCCCGCCCCTGCGCCACTATACCAATGGCACCGAGGAGGGCGTGCCGCAGGAGAACGGCGAACCGCTTTCCCACGAAACCGCAAAATAGGTACCAGTCCCAGGATAACGATGCTGGTAGCAGCGGTAACATGATGAATCAATGCAAGATTTAAATAAATACAATATACCTTTACGTTGCAGCTTCGGGTAATCCCTGAGTTGCAACCTCCAATCAGAGTCAGCAGCAACGAAACTTAGCGAAGCTAGAACACAAAATCCACCAACAGTAGTTTGGGTCTAGGGACGAAATTCCAACCTTCATCTTCTTCCTGAACTTAAGCCAAGAGGAGAAAAACAACAACAAAGGGGGATTGAGTACTTTCGTACCCAGCAAGCCACTAGGAAATGTGTACATTCAAGCTTCACAGAAGGGCTAAGTTTGTTTAACAAATCATTTTAAAACACTTTTCTTTTAAAGGTCTAAGTGTAGGTTTTCAAAATAACTTTCCCTTCGGAGAGAGGCGTCTCACCTCAATTCATTCACGGGTTGTTTTGCAACGACTCGAGTGGGAAAGTCAAATTTTAGTATTCATAACACTTTTTCCTTTATTAGTTTCTTTTCACTTTCAAAACATAAACTCACATTCTCTCCAACAATCATTCGTTAACCAAGTCTCATGGTTAACAACTCCGGGTCCGGTCCTCTCGACCTGCCAACCCAAACTCGGCCATCTCGGCCCCTAAACCGGCTCTCTCGGCCCTATGGTGCCAGACGACACCCCAGGTCACATAGGACTGTTCCTAACCACGAAGGCTGGCCGTCTGTCACAAAGAAGGACTATGGTAACAGTTCCCATCCCACGAACCAATTTATTAAATAAGTTTTAAAAACAAATCTACGCTATGGGCATCACCTCACATTCGCCCTTGACCGTGGACATGGCTGTTCGAACAGTTCAATCAAACCTCTGCAGAGACTGTACGCTTTTCCCACAAGACATGAAGCTTACACCGATACTGGCCGGTACCGGAAGTTCGTGACAGAGCCTTTCCCTAACCAAACCATAAATGTCCCGTGTCACACAGATGGGTGGAATCTCTCCACCAAGCATCAGGCCAGTCTTAGGCCCTCATCTACTCAGGCCCCACCGTATGGACACCCGACACATCTCCATTGCAGGAGATTGCCGTAAACTCTACCATACCAGTGCTCCTCACTTGCCAAAATGCTAGACATTTATGTTTTAGCTAGTTACTTATCTAGGGGCATCCCATTCTACCCATGTGGTCGTACTGTGAGATGCTCGGATGTAAAACCCAAAGGAATCGGTCCTTATGCGCGACTACGAAACCAAACCACATAGGAGAGGATTCACACCGCAAGTTTTCTCCAATAAAATCCTTTTATTTTCAAAGTCACCGACTTCCCGAGTCGGGTTTTATAAACCTTTCACAACCCAAGTTTTTCCACATCGATAACCATGCATAAACCTGATATAAACAAATGGTGCAAAAGGATACCTGCGCCCAGAGAGCGCAAGCATCGAAGTACTGCTGTGGTGGAGCGACAAGGGTTAAGTTTAAGAAAGTCCTACGGAAAATAATGCAACTACATAGGTTGGTCCGTCGGTCGTGTGCTCGTAGACCAATGGCCGATCAAAATAATTGTGTACGCTAAACATGCAATCTTGCAAACAACACATTTTATAAACTAGGAGCAATATGATCGAAGAGTGGCTTGCCTTATTGTTGGTCTTCAAATCTTAGAGAAAAATCCGCGTCCGCTGCATCTCCGAAACGCCCACTACGCGATCGAAAAGAGAAAAACATCCAAAACCCTATAAGGCAGATAATAACTATTATAAACTAATTGTGCCATTGGATAGATCACATTTTTAGAAAAATTATGGAAGTTGAACAGAATCAATCGGACTTACGATTGAGGAGATCCGAATTTTGGAAGATTAATGGATTTTCTGAAATGTAAAAATGAATTTATTAAATTGAAAAGGAATATTCTTGGGAATATTCCTTGGCTATGTTGTAAAAAGGGAGGTTTCATGAACTTTATTTTGGGCTGTAGCCCATAGATGAGGGACGTCGGGTAGGGAGGAAATGTAGACTTTAGGAGAGGGGCTTGGGTGAGTAGAGGGATATATATTAGACTTCAATGAGGAGGGAGGCTGTTGGTGGGTGTAACATCCTGAATATTTCGACTTTGGAATACGGAATTAAGAATTCAGAATAACCAAAAATCTTTTTCAAAATACTTTCATGCCTGAACTAACTCAATTCGATCTGTCGTTTTTCGGGCTCGGCAGGGAGGCCGGCAAAAGGGAAGGGCTCGACAGGGGAGGGCGACGGCTTGGCCTGGCCGGCCAGTGGTGGCGCCGACTCGGCCGGTCGTGGTTACGGGCAACAGTGAGCGAGAAGGACGGCTTTTATAGCCGTCGCGGCCAGTGGATGACGACGAAGGCTGCTCTGCCGAGCGGGGCCGGAATGCTCTGTCCGGCTGACGCCAATGGCAGGGCCGCACAGGGGCGAAGACGGTGGACGGTGGTCGATGGAGGACGGCATGGACTCGGCGTTTGCTTTCGGTGTGGACGCTTGACACCGGCAAGCTCGTCGCGGTGCCATGGCGCACTGGACCGTGTGCAGAGATGGTCGCATGCTTGGCGGAGAAGTGCGGCGACGGTGCCTAACTATGCTTAGTGTACAGTGCAGGACGGTGCCTAATCTCCGATTTGCAGGGAGCTCAGGAAATAAAGAGCTAAAGAACGTGTGCATGCATGCATGCTGTGAGTGTAATAGAGTTCGCTTGTTGCTATGCCTTGTGTGTTGGAAAAATAAATTTGCTTGTTGTTGTTCTGTGTATACAGGGAGGTAGATAAGTATTTTGGCTTGCAATGAATGGAGTGAGTAGGAAGCAAAATAATTTAGAACTTGGTAAAAATTGGACGAGCGATTTAGGACGCATTTCGGATTCCAAAATCCAAACACGAAGATTTTATTTGGAGAAAAGATGACTGGAGGAAAAATTCGGCTTCTGCAGGTTCCATCGGTTCACGATTAAATTCGACGAGAAGGTTCCATCGGTTCACGATTAAATTCGATGAGAGAAATGGCCGTCGAATTTTGATATGTATCTGCACAAAAATATTTGTTGGCGGTAGGATTCCAGAACAAATATTGCTAGGATCTCTGGATAGAAGGAAAATTATTTGGAAAGATATTTTGGAGGGAAGAGAAGTGTGAGTCTACAGGGAAATAATTAATTGGGATTTTTGGCACAGATTCTAGACACACACAAATAAACAATTAACAAGCAAACTAAAATTATGCCTGGACTAGACTTTGTCTGAGGAGGTCATATCCTGAAAATAGCCTATTAGGAATTTATATTTCGCAATTAAGGTTTCTAGTAAATATTTTACCAATAGACATTATTTTGCAAATAATTTCCAAAAGCTTATCACTCTATATAAAGGTGCATAGAAAATAATCCAAGCTATTTCTTTAGTGGAACAATATTTGTTTTAATAAATTATCCCTTAATGGGTTTTATCCAAAATGGTGATACATTTAGATATATAGCTTTATTTATAAAGTAAATATGCTCAAGGGTCTTTTTGTTTTTCGAAAATAATTGGCATATGCAAATCATAGCCCCTTGAATAAATAATATTTGAAATCAATATCGACGTATCCTCAGACGTTCGTCTATTAGCCCACGTGTAAACGAAAAACGACAGATCGAATTGAGTTAGTTCAGGCATGAAAGTATTTTGAAAAAGATTTTTGGTTATTCTGAATTCTTAATTCCGTATTCCAAAGTCGAAATATTCAGGATGTTACACAGCTACCCCCCTTAAAATAATCTCGTCCCCGAGATTACTTAGGGGTTAGAAGAAGAGAGGGATGGTTGCACTCCGGGAGACTTCTCAAGAAACACAGAGGCTGAGGTACCATGAACTTTCCAAATTATACAGGTTCGGTGCTGGGCTGGTGAAGAACATCCTGGTTCACTGTCCTGACCATTTTAAATTCCTTTTTCACGCGAATAAGCTTGCACTTTTTCTGGGGACAGGCGTCGGTACCTTTATTTTTTTTCTTTTTTGTGATTCATATGCATGCGCATGTGGCAGTGGTTGTAGCGCGCAACGACTGGTTGTCGCAGTGGTACCTTGTGTACTCTGCGAGGTTCATAGCCATTAACCGGGGCATCCAAATATTCAATGGCTCGTTTCGAAATACACCGGTCTATCCAAAATTTCCCATCGCCCTGTACACTTGGGTAGTTGCTTTGCCAGGCGTGCAACTTTTGATAAAGAGAGGAAGAGAGAGGGGCTGCTTTTCGCCTCTTTGCGCGGTAGCCCCGAGCGGAGTGTGAGTGGAGGGTGGTGTAGCTCAACTAAGGGAGGAGATGGAGCGGCGGCTCGGCGGTGGAAGCGACCTGGATGGCGGCGAGCGCGGCGCTAGCT
>BDMV01000012.1:12022483-12078376 GCA_008326285.1 Oryza officinalis | reverse complement strand
TAATTAAACAAAAGTGATTTCGACTGGGGCGGCACGGATAGAATATGGGTGGTTCTGGGAACGGTAAGCCGCCGACCCTGGTCAGTTAAGGACCGAGTCAAGAAGCTAAGCAGGAAACGAACCGAGTACGACCACACTTCTTGAGTGGGGTTAGACCCGGTGGACTAGGTTATTCTCGTGGGGTGGCACCCCAGACATGGTAGGTTCTGGATATCGGTATGGAAATGTGGAAGTGTGTGGTTTAATGACGTCAAGCTTTATATATGTATGATGTAACCTTCAATCTCGGGAGCGCCAGGACTCCCCTCACAACCGGCTCGAGGTAGGAATGTGGCGCCGGGGGTGCAATGGGGATTCATAGTCCTTGGAGCGGGTGCCGCCATGCGAGGGTAACTGAAAAACCGGGCCGTGACAAGTCTCATGTGTTGGGTGCGTCACGGAGTGTGGGATTAAAAGCGTACATCCACTGCAGTGTGAGTAAACTAAACTATTCGAATAGCCGTGCTCGCGGTTAATGAGCGCCGGGACTTGCATTACTCTTGACTAGCCTCGTCAATTTGTAATATTGCTAAAATATGATGGGTATGGAAGGCGTGACCTTGCCTGATGTGCGAAAAGGTCGTAGTGGTTAAAATTGTGGAAATTGGATGCGAGGGTAAACCGGACCAAGCAAGGCTTGGGGAAGGTGGATGAACCCTCGCAGGTTAATGATAACTTCAACTTAACGTGGTTTTCAGTTAAAACTGTTGTGGGATAGGTTTGTGAAATAATTTGTGAAAACTAGCTTTATGCAAATAAACCAAGCCATCCTTGAACCCCTATGAACATTATATGCATTCTGTAGTGGTGGCTTGCTGAGTACGGTTGGTACTCACTCTTGCTTATTTACATCTTTTAGAAAGGTGTTGGTGTCGACCTGTACATGTGCTATGCTGGCAAGGAGTTACCGAGGACGGTGGAATAGGGACCTAGGTTCACCAGTCGATGCGTGTGGGATAAGATGGACCGCCGCTGCTTCGCTTCCGCTACTTTATTTAGTTGTTTTGGTATTTTGTGTTGCTATCGACCATGCTTGGTCTATTCGGGTTCCATTTGGGCTACCCTTGTATTATTAATATATTGTAAGACCTGTATGACGATGTCAGCTTGAGATATACAACTGTGCCATGTGTGTACCATCTACTGATCCAGGGAATGGTATTGTAATACACATGGGGTTTCCGGTATACAAAACCGGGGGCTCACAGTGGGCTTCGGCCCGGAGGATGTAATGCAGACTTTTACAGGAAATGGTTTCTTGGGCTTGGCTCGGGGAGACGGGGGAAGTTTTGTAGACTTTTGTGGAAGACTTCATGGGCTTTGGCCCGACAAAGAAGAGGGAGACGATATAGACTTTTTCCAAGTCTTCGGTCAAAAAGGGGCCCGCGGGGAGAGAATAAGATGTGGGTCCCTTTTCTTTTCTTTTTCTTTTTTTCTTTCTTTTCTTCTTTTCCTCTTCTTATCCTTTCCTTCTCTCTTCTTTCCTTCTTTCTCTCTCTTGCTCTTTCTTCTCTGCTGGGAGGAGAGAGACCGAGCGGGAGGGCCAGGCGGGCGGAGGCGGGGCGGCGACAGCGCGGGGCAGCACGGCACCGACCACGGCGCTCGGCCGGGAGGCCGGGCCAGGCGGCTTCAACGATGCGGCCTAGGCCGCGCGGCTGCGGCCGGGTGGCCGGGGGTGCGCGCGGCAGGGGAAGGTGGTGGCGCGCGGCTTGGCCGATATCCGTGGGAGGGAGGAGGTCGGTCGAGGCGGGTCAGCACGAGCTGGGGCACGGCATCGGCCGGGCGCGACGACGCGGCAAGCTCGGCAGGGGCGGCCCTGGCTTGGGCAGGACAACGTCGCCCGGGGGCTCGGCCGAACGACGACGACATTCGGCCCGTCGGGCGGCGGCGACAGTGAGCGAAAAAGAACGGCTTTTATAGCCGTCGCAGCCGGCGGATGACGACGAAGGTGGCTCAGTCGGCCCTGCTCAGCTGACGTCAATGGTAGGGTCGCACAGAAGAGCGAGGACGGTGGGCGGTGCCGCATGGTGGACTCGGCGTTTGCTTTCGGCGTGGACTCACGGCTCATGGCAATGCCGGTGTTTAGGGCTGTTTTTATCCTCGGTGCAGGAGAGGTTGCTAGGCAGTAGAGGGACAACTTTTTATTTTCTCTTCTTCCTCCATTGTTCCTGTCTGCTGCTGCCTGCGTTACTCAGGAGAGCTACCAAACTCTCGTAAATGCGGATCAGAGCAGAGCTGCTGCTGCTCTTTTGTTTTGTTGTGATTAATGAGGTGTCAGGGGAGTTTTAATGGACGTCAGGGAAGGGGCCGGGAAGACATGAGAAATTGTGTGCATGCATGAGCGATGGAACGAAATGGTTTTTGCTTGTCTTAGTGAAGAAAAAGAGAGGAGTGCATGCATGCTTGTATACCGATATTTTTGTCCGTGGCTGTGAATATTTTTTTGGACTTGTAAAAGGAACTGTATCTAGACTGAAAATTCTAATAATTTGTTTGGGATTTTTAGACGGATAAAGAAGTTGTTTGGATGGGCTTTGGTTTTGGAATAATAACTTGGAACGAAAGGAACGGGTAAGGCTTTAAACAAAATAATTTAGCACCGATAGAAAAATAGGGGGATAACTTAGGACGCGTTTCGAATTTCAATATCCGAACACGGTATTTTATTTGGAAAAGAAAGATTAAAGGAAAAACTCGGTTTTTGCCGGTTCCGTCGGTGCGCGATTAAATCCAACAGGAATAACGACAGTCGATACATGCGCAGAAATATTAATTTTGATACGCACACGTATAAGAAATATTTGTCAGGTGGTCGATGTCTAAAAATAAATATTTTTAGACTCTCTGGATGGAAAGGATATTATTTGACGACACGATTAAAAATCCCGAAATTGAAATTTCAACCGTACGAATTTTGGAAAGGTTTAGGAAGGAAAATTCGAACTTCAAAAATCTGAATAATGAGAATTTAATTTTTGGGAGACGATATCATGACCAGGATTTTAGGTTCACAAGGAAATGAATCCTTTGAGATCTTTGGCACAAAATTCTAAATACACTCAAAGAACTAAAATTTTGAAAATAGGATTTTAATAAAATAGATTTTTCGATGGGGCGAAAATCAAGGCGTTACAGCCGGCATGCATCGGCGATCGGGAAAGCAGGTCTTCGGAACCTTTGCCTTCGACGTCCTGCACCAGGAGAAGGCGACAATAAGGTTTTTGATAAGCGTTTCGCACGACTGCTCACTAGTCTTCCACAACGGCTCGTCTTCCTTTACGCTCGAGGATTGCACGCCGATGACAACATCCGGCACCACACGCTATTCCTGCGGTGCATGCTGCTCCTCATTAACCCGATCTAACCAGAACCCTCGATAAGTGTTCGCAATACTTCGTCTATTTGATCTATTTATGGTTTACTGTCTAGTTTAGATGTTTAGATCGCACGATATGGTTTTATTAGTTTACATGTTTAATGTCATGATTTATTTATGAGATAAATTAAATTTACGTGTACTTATATTTCCATCCCTTATGTGGCAATGTGGCAATGGTGGCTGAGAAATCGTGCGAGAGAAGGCGAGAAGGGGAGCATATATTGCAGAGAAAAATCCTGTAGAATTAATCAACCTATGGAGTACTGATGTGAACAGGGGAGTGAGAGGAAAACAACACTAGAGCAGGCTGGGTGAAGATCAGCTAAAAATAAACTCTAATGGGGCGTACATAGCTTCTACGGGAGAAGGTGGGTGGGGTTTTGTTGTCAGGGATTTAGAGGGAGACGTTATTCACTCAGCTGTAGGCAATGGAGACTGACGATCATAGGCTTGCAATAACAGGACTGATCCGTGAATTGAAGAAACTGATCAGAACTACTTTTATCTCTTGTTTCTTTGTTTTTGCTCCGCGAGAATATAATAAAGTAGCTCATGTCTTAGCAGCATTGGGTTGTAGTGTCCTCATAATACTGTCATGCAATGGGATAGTACGCCTTCGGGTATGGAGGACTTGAAGACCAGCGATTTTGCTGTGTCGTTAAGTTAATTGAAAGATTTTTTTCCTTAAAAATATAAATAAATAAATAAATAAAAATTTCTGCGACGGATCTTGGGAGTAAGTCTACAAATGTGAGGTAATTGATGTCGTGAATGTGCTCCCGTACATACCAAACAATGACGACCCATCATTCATCCATGGAGATACTACAATGCAACTAAATTTATTACTCTTTCAAAAACAAAAAAAAATAAAAAAGACAATCAATTATTTCAATTCAATGCAACTAGTTGGGATCTCAATCCAAACTAGACAGCAACAAAAGTTAATGCTCTAAATTTAGAGCTGTCTAACTTTTGATACGGGAGTTCTGAAAGCCTCTTGATTGCTTCAAATCGATTCATGTCCATCTCATAGATAAGCCTCTTCATATATGATCTAACGGTGTATCTTTTTTTAACCAGTTTCTTCCGATGTCGAAGGAGTATTTTGGATGGGTTATTATTCTCCTTTGAGATAGGTTGCTACTTTCGCCTGGGTGTGTTCGTTGCTATGGGCTGAAAACCTACGGTGCGCATGGAAAACGAAACGGTCTATTAGCGCGTGATTAATTAATTATTAGTTAAATTTTTTTTCAAAAATAGATTAATTTGATTTTTTTAAAGCAACTTTTGTATAGAAACTTTTTAAAAAAGATACACTGTTTAGTAGTTTGAAAAGCGTGCGCGTGAAAAAAAATAGTAGTGAGTTGGGAACATGAGGAAGATCAAAGCCTAAGATATTTTAATCCATCCATATGTATGGGCCGGTGTAATGGGCCTCCTAAAAGGAGCTGGGTAGTAATTGGGCCCAGCCCAAATCCTAACCAAATGCTTCTCTCGTGATTGGGCGGGCCCACTAGCCACCGCAGTGCAGAGCTCCCTCCGCGACGGCAATGGCGGCGGCGGATGCGGCTGTGCCCTCGCCTGCGCCAAGTTTGCTGTCGCTATGCTTGGAGGCGGTGGCCTCCCACCTCAGCGCCGGCGCGGCGTCCGCCGGCCGAGCCGGGGGGCGGTGGGGCCGTGACCATTTCGACGGCGGGGAGGGCGGCGACCTGATGATGATTACGCCGGAGGAGGTGGCGGATGCGCTGCCGTGGGAGCTCCTCCACCGTCTGGCGTGCCTCCTCCCGCCCGCCGCGCTCGAGGCGCTCCACCACGCAGCCCAAGATCGGTGGTAACCCACCCCCGCCGCCCCCTCTTGTATTCCGCCATGGATGTTCTCTTCTCCTTCGTGACGCACCATGTGTTGATCTATCTACTTGTTTCGATGCGTGTCGTGGCAATATTTTTACGATATGAAGCGACCTAATCATCATCTTGGGTAGTTTTACCATCCTTAATAAGGCACTGGGATATCTCACATTAAACTTGGTACCTTCAGGTGTACTAGAGATTATCTCGAGGTATCAAAATTTTCAGTGTAAAATTTAGATAACTTTTAGTGCAAATTTTTGGTACCTCGAGATACTTTCTAAAGGACCATAAAATTTCTCAAGCATCTTACATATCTAATTGCCCATGTCAGGTGCTGCTTTTCAGCTGCCACTGCTGCTGTTGGGTTTGCGGCATCTGACAGAGATAGACGCGGGATAAAACGATCAAGGTAAGTAGTTGTTTTGTTTCGGATTCGAGTTGATTGCATGTTCTAAAACAGGTTCAGAATGATGTCTACACTGCAGAAGACCAAAGAGTACCCGGTTACTGATTTTTAGAACCTTGGTCACATCCACAATAAGCAGGTTTTGTTGAAGTATCTTACGTATGTGGTGATGCTTTTAGGTGCGATGATTTTGACCCTGAATGGCAAGCATTGTTCAGACTTCGTTGGCCCCGTTGTGATAATGCTGGACATGATGGCTTGATTACTGTGGATTGGCAGCAACAGTATTGGGAAAAGCATCTGCAGGAGTACGTAATATAAAACTTGCAATTGGTCTTGATGAAATGCTTTTACTCTACATTGCATTTGTAACATTTGTGTCTTCCCATTTCTTTGACCCTTCCACAGGTGCCTTGACGAAGCTGCTGAGAGTGCCTTGCTTCCTTCTTTTTGTGGGAGTATTGATGAGCTGACTATACCAGGTCAGTATTGAAAGTGTTTCCCAGCATGTCTATAATATTGCTATTCGCTGTGCTGGACATTGTTTGATCACTTGGGTTAACTCTCGTAATTCCATATGGACATCAGTTCTACTTGTTTCAACATGGTTTAACTTTATCAGATATGAAAAGAAATGGTTTGTAATTTATTATGTTTCAGTGCATTACCCATTTGTTGCAATTGTAATTGTGATTTTCTTTCGTTCATGTTCTGGACAGCTAAAATCGTGAGTTGCATTCTCCACAGCAAGGACATACCTCACCATTATTCAAGATTGTCGTATCATTGCAGCAGATTTGGCTGTTACGTGAGGTACCATGATAAATTGATAATATCACTTTTGTCACATGCTCACATGCAATTCTTTTTCGGGAGGACACTTAAGTAATTTAACTCAGTTGTTTTTAACACTGAGAAGAAACATTTCTCTATTATACATATTTGATTAAATAAGCTGGCGCCACTGAAGACTTGGTGAGATTTATGGTGACCTAGCTATGCACTTCTAGGTTTGCCATTGTGTATCTAGTGATCTTCAATCTTTTTGGACCAGATTGGTTCATGATTTGACCCTTTCTAACTTCAGTTTTCTTAACTTTTGTTATAATTCCATTTTCACTTATTTTCAGGTGTTTGCGATTGCAAAGTGTTCTTTGCACAGCAGAAATTTCTGTAAGTGCTGATGCCATACCCCATATTTCTGTTATACTCCCCTATGTTTTGAAATCTATAGATCAAGTTGCATCTGATGTATCATTTTGGCTTTTGATTGCTCTTTTAATTTTGCAAATGCCTTTTTTGGTTCCTTTTTTTAAAATGGTGGATCTCTCCATTCTTAAGACGAAAGCTAATCTTTGCATGCTGACCAAAATAATCCTTTTTAGTGAAATTCAAATCTTTTTAGTTTGATGCTGAAATCATTTGTCTTTCAGGGTTTGTTGCAAGGTAGCAAGCTGGAAAAGTTGATGTTTGTAAGAATTATATCAGAGCTGGAGGTAATCTTATACTGGTGAAACTGCATCTGTCATTGTAACTGTAGCTTCAGGGAATAATAGTGTTTACTCTGATAATTCTGTCTGAATCCTTTCTGAACAATAATCTACTGTAAACTTAGATCCACAAAAAGTGCACTAGTTCATTTTTCACGCATTGTAATATATATATTTAAACACAAGTAAATCATAAGACATCTAAATGAGTAACCTGGGAAGCACTACCACTTTCTGCATGGTCCTTCTCTGTTGTTTTATTACCTGATTGCTAGTGATTAGCTCATAAATGTTGAATTTCGTCTCAATTTGTACTGACAGGTTAATGGCGTATGCATGCTTCTGAGCTGCCATGCAGAGACATTGCTTTCTCTTGAATTTATCCATTGCCAGCTTTCTCCTGCTGTCATGGATAAAATTTGTAATAGTGTATTGCAGAAGGGATCAGTAAACCATGGGATCCAGAACTTCAGTATTAAATCATCACGTATTTGTGAAAGCAATCCTCTAAACATCTCTCTCGGCTTATTAGATTTTCTGTCAATTGGAAAGTAAGCCACATGCCCTACTATAGCTGGTAGCACTATTAGTAGGTCTTATTTATATCCTGATTCAACAGATAAAAGAAAACATAACTTGATCTTGCTGAATATATGGATTTCGTACATGACTGAATAATGTAGTTCATTGATATACGTTTATTGAAACACTGTTCTATCCTTGTGATTGTTCAGGTCATTACATTTGCTGTCACTTAACGATACTAAGATGCAGCCATTATTTGCTAAACTAATTGTCCATACTCTTCTTGGATCTTCAAGTGGCATACAAACTCTTGAGATATCAGAAAACAATGTGGGTTCACAGGATAACAATCTTTTTTTTCATTTGTCCTTTGTTTAGATCGTACTATGGAAATAATTAATCTCTTGTAGATTGCAGGCTGGTTAAAGACAGTGGATAAAAGATCTGCATGCTTTTCATCAGCACTGGAGTCAAATATTTCTTTGAACTCCTTGACCCTTCTTAACCTGAGGTATTACTCTGTTATTTTGCACCACATTATTTTGGAAATTATTGCTACCTACTGGTCTGATTGAGTATTTGATCATTAATGTTGACCATACCCAGGGGTAACAATTTGAACAAGGGTGATATTGAAGATCTATGCAAAATCCTAGTTAAGATGCCTAATTTGAGAGATTTAGATATAAGTGACAATCCTATCATGGACGAAGGAATCAGGTATCCATAACTCTGAACCCAGAAGGTGTCACCATAAGCTAAGCAATGTAGATCGTAGAAAGCAGAATTATGCTTACTATTTTCTGTCTATATTTTTTAGAGATGCATATATCGTGAGTGCATACTATATATTTTAGATCTATGATAGAACAAAATTGGCTTTTGTAGAGTCTTGCATGTTGACTAAGCATGTTAAAAAAATTGCAGATTGCTTATTTGTTTTATTTCACGGACCCTTCGCAAGGAAAAATCACTTTCGAGGTTAAGAGCAGAGAACTGTGACTTGACCAATATTGGTGTGACTGAACTTCTTGAATGCCTTTCATCTGTGAGTGAACCACTTAGTCTGTTGTCTATAGCGGATAATCATCTGGGCAGGTGAGTCACTTTTTTCTCATTTTCATAATGGTCACTGTTCAATTATAATGTATTAGCAGTTCTGTTGCAGTTGCATTGGCGAAATTTTTGGGTTCAGGTGTAAGGGAGCTAAATATTGAAGATATTGGCCTTGGGCCACTAGGCTTCCAAATCCTCGAGGAAGCATTACCAGCGGAGGTAGCCCTTTCCCATATAAACGTCAGGTAGGAGAACCATAGTGGGCGTGAAAGTGGTACTTCATATCTATTTTGCCTTACATACTTCATGTCTATTTTTCAGTAAGAACCGTGGTGGGATTAGAGCTGCACGTTTTGTTTCCCGATTAATAAAAGAAGCGCCAGGCCTTGTGTCAGTCAATGCAGGGTCTAACCTCTTGCCTCCTGAATCTATGCAAGTCATCTGCGATGTCTTGAAGCAGAAAAATACATGTAAGAATTAGAAACACTACTTTGGGTTTACTGGTTTAGATCGAAATGGACATAGACTAATTAGAGATATAAGTTGATAACCCATGGAAATCTTGTTTTAGGTAACCTGGAGCGGTTGGATCTGATGGGTAACATGCATTTGTCAGATGCTGCCTTTCCTGCGGCACTTGAATTCAGGAAGCACGGAAAGCAAATCCTGATTGTTACTTCACAGCCAGGCGCCTGTGCTCCATATGATGACGACCCATAAGCAAGACCTGTTATATTGATAATCGCGTAACGCGCGTCATTATCTGAAGCGGGACTCGATAATGAAGCATCCACATGCTGGTTCTGTGGCGGTATGGCTCACACTATGGCTTGTGGCATGCCTTCCTGCTGGGAATGGGTTGATGTGCTGGATCGAGATGGAACCAATTGTCGGATCAGTTTGCTTGCCAGGTATTACTCCCTGGCCTATTTCGGCCTGGGGATATTGCTGGGCATGACCTGCATCAATCAGTGTAGTGGCATCTATGTTGGAGATGGGACAACGATGATTGTCACTTGTGAATGTCATGATTGATTGAAGAATGTCGTATCATCTTAGTGGGTATGGGGCAGTGTTATGTTTTGATCCAGGAAAGGGAAATGGTTGAGTTCATACTTCCACCCCTCCTTGGCGAAAGGACGCTATGGTGAGTTTTTGTAAGTTGGATCAGTGTACTATATCTAATATAATATCCCATATCATGTTGTGATCTCCTATTGTTTTGTACCGGATACTGCACATGTTTCGTACTATGTGTTGATACATTACTTGGATTGAGATGACCTATTTTTAGGCTCTGGAGAAGACATAGCTTGAATAGATTTGAAGACAAATTAAAATCTTGCACGCCGTCATTGTAGGACTGTTCGATGTCCTTGAACACAATTTTCTAACATGTTTATACCATGAGACAAACTGGTGGATCCATTGCCTGGCAACCCCAGGCGGCCACCTGGCTTGTCGGTCAAACTGTAATTGAATTTCCTATTATGTTAGGGATTGAGAATAATAATTTTTTTATATAAAAAAATATTCATTCCTATTACTATAGTTAGGTTTGTCTAGGCTCTAAAATGAAAATTCAGGAGTTTGAAAAAACACAAGCCTCTCCCACTCTTCCCCCACAACAGCAAAAGGCACCACCATTCCCTCCTCACCACACAAACACCAATCTCTCCCAACGGCAAAACCCATCACCAACCATTTCCACTACTCACAAGGACACACCACATGTCATTTACACATTACCATGAGCTAAAGCTGTACAAGTCGTTATCATCGATTGATACATATGAGTATGCATATGTAGATTAAGGGAGATAGATATGAGATATCTGTGTTACTTTGCATGTAATTAAAAATCTAATTAATAGAGAATACATGAGCGGCAGCATGGATTCGTCGGAGCTGAGGAAGGTGTTCAAGATGTTCGACAAGAACGGCGACGGGAGGATCACCAAGAAGGAGCTCGGCGAGTCGTTCAAGAACTTCGGCATCTACATCCCCGACGACGAGCTCGACGCCACAATGGACAAGATCGACGCCAACGGCGACGGCTGCGTCGACGTCGAGGAGTTCGGCCTCCTCTACCGCTCCATCCTCGGCGAGGACGGTGGCGGCCGAGCCCCCATGACGACGGCCATCGCCGGCGGCGAGGGCGCCGACGACGACGAGGACGAGGGCATGAGGGAGGCCTTCAACGTGTTCGACCAGAACGGCGACGGCTTCATCACCGTCGACGAGCTTCGGGCCGTGCTGTCCAGCCTCGGCCTCAAGCAGGGCCGCACCGCCGACGACTGCCGCCGGATGATCAGCAAGGTCGACGCCGACGGCGACGGCCGCGTCGACTTCAAGGAGTTCAAGCAGATGATGCGCGGCGGCGGGTTCGCCGCGCTCGGTGGCTAGCCTGGCCTAATCTTGTTGCACGCATGGCTGGTAATTAACCTGGTGGTATTTATGCACGGCTCGGTTTGTAGATAATTGAACATGATTAGCAGTTAATAGGGTTTGGTTATTCATGGATGATTTGATGATTAACTTGTGTTGATTTCGTTTTGTTGGTAGGGTTAATTATGTTGTCAAATTTTTTTTAGAGTGTTCATGGCAATGTTGTTACGTAGCTAGAAGAACGCAGACTGATGTATGCATGCTAATTGTAACTTCTGTTTGTTTTGTGATTATTATTGTCTCGTCAGTTGTAGAATTCTTCGTTTTTGTCCTTTAATTACCTGCTAGCCACGTAATCGTGCTTTGCGCGAACTTTAGGGTCCCGTTTAAGAACCCTGTATATTAATATGTGCCATTTCAACCTGTCCATGGCTAATTGTTACTCTTATGGCTCTGTGTAAATCTAACCAAATATTGCATTCTGAACTAAACAATAAAGTATTCAAGCTTCTAGAATCTAGAGAAGCCTACTGTGTTCGTTGTATCATTCTTCAGTAAGTAACTCACAATTAGATCCAACGGGAAGTATGAAATGCAGGCAGACAGGTTTGGAGTAATGACAAACACACGCATAAATCGCATATTCAGAGTTCAGACAATATGAATATGATGAAAATGTAGGCACCTTGTTCGTATGGAGCAAACTGTTAACGGTGGAGGAAAAAAAAACATGTTTCAGTTTAGGTGCGAGCGAGATTAAATCTCGAGCAAAGCAGGAGAAGAAAGTTCCTGCCTCAAAATTGCCTTCGTCCTCCCTGCGTTTCGGCCTCTGCTTCTCTTGCTGCCGGTATGGATGGGCCAGCAATGGCCTGGAGATGGCCCTGCTTGTTGTCAGGATCTGGAAGTTCAGATATCTGAAGAACATTTTGTTGTAATTAGGATGAGTAAACGATGAAGAAACAAAATCAATCACAGCGGAGACACAAGATTTAACGTGAAAAACCCCTCCAATGCGAAGGGAAAAAAACCACGGGCGCCAGCCAGCAAAACACTCCTCACTATTATCAAGAGTCGGGTTACAACGCCGTGCGGCAGCTTACAAGAGTATTTATCTTAGTGAAACCCTAACAAGGGTATATGTACCGTACCGTGGGGGGCCAGCCCCCCGCACCGCCCGAACCGTCCACGAGGCGCACCCCCAATGGGCCACTTCTGCCTCCGCTTCGCTCCGACCCAAGCCTCCGGCGATGGGCCTCCTCTTCGCTCCATCAGAAGTCGGCCTTTATAATGGGCTTATGAATTTGAAACATATTCAACAAACTCCACCTTGAGACAAATTCATCTTGTAGCATAAATCAACACCTGCATCGTCAACATAGCAACAGGAAAAATACTTCTGGCACCAAATAACCTCTTGGGCTAATTAATCAAACCAACTAAGCTTGAGCAAAGCTCAAACTTAGCAACAAGAACTGGTTTTGTCATCATATCAGCAGGATTATCATGAATATTGATCTTGCATACCTTTAACTTACCTTCTTCGATCACATCACGAGCAAAATGGTACTTGATGTCAATATGTTTTGTCCTCTCATGGAACATCTGATCTTTGGTAAGGTAAATGGCACTTTGACTGTCACAGTTCAAATCAATGCAAGAATCAACTCCACACAGCACAGCGTACAAACCTTTCAACCAAATTAATTCCTTGGACGCTTCACAAACAGCCATGTATTCTGCTTCAGTAGTAGACAATGCAACAACAGACTGCAAAGTAGCCCTCCAACTCACAGCACAATTGCCAACAGTGAACACATAACCAGTGAGTGACCTTCGCCTGTCCAGATCAGCAGCATAATCTGAATCCACATAACCAATAAGTCCCTTATCAATTCTGCCAAACTTCAAACAAGAATCTGCTGTGCCTCTGAGGTACCTGAGAATCCACTGAACTACTCCCCAATGTTTTTTACCAGGATTAAACATATACCTGCTAACCAAACTCATAGCATATGATAAATCTGGACGAGAGCAAACCATGGCATACATCAAAGACCCAACAGCACTAGAATAAGGAACTCTTGACATGTATTCAATCTCTTAATCTGTACTAGGACATTGTGCAGCTGATAATTTAAAGTGAGGTGCAATAGAAGTACTAACAGGCTTTGCATGATGCATGTTGAAACGCTGAAGAACTTTTTTAATATAATTTTGCTGACTAAGAAATAACAAACCAGATTTTCTGTCTCTAGTAATTTCCATACCGATAATTTTCTTAGCAGCACCAAGATCCTTCATGTCGAACTCACTACTCAATAGTTTCTTCAATTTAGTGATTTCAACTTTACTCTTGGCAGCAATCAACATATCATCAACATATAACAACAGATATATGAGTGATCCATTAACATGCTTAATGTAAACACAGCTATCATATTTTGACCTCTTAAAACCATGCGACAACATAAATGAATCAAACCTTTTATTCCACTGACGAGGGGATTGCTTCAAACCATACAAGGACCTCCGGCGACGGGCCTCCGCTTCGCTCCGTCAGAAGTCGGCCTTTATAATGAGCTTATGAATTTGGAACATATTCAACACATTTTTCAGAAATTCAGAGTAGCCAAATTTCTGAATTTGTGCTGAAGATCAAGTCTCTAATCTGGCTGAGGCTGACATATCATCGTTCGCTTAATTTTTATGCATGGTTACTAACTATTAACATGTGGCGTCGCCTCTATTTTGCAACAGGTGACGACTACGGGTTTTCCCAGGGGCATTCTGCAGTTCCTACTATCTCTCCTCGAATACAGTTCGTGGACGATTTCTTTGCGACAGATGCACCCGATGCGCAAGCTGGCATAGACTACTGGTACGATGCTCCTCCGGTCACGCAGCCTACGCAGCAGGGGGAGTCTGTGCAGCCAGAGGATGCTACTTCACAGCAGCCGGCACGACATAGGCACCCACCTGATAATTTGACCTATCCCATAGAGCAAATCAGACAACGTAAGAAGGGAGGGCCTAGCAAGCGTGCGAGAGGGGAGCATTCTTGACTTGTAGTGTTATTTATGTGCTGAATTATTTTTTTGTGCATTTACTACTCATGTCATATTATATGTATAAACTACTTCGTGATATACACTTATTTGATAAACTGCCTTTGAATGTCTTTTCTACTTGTGCAAAAGTATCACTTCTTTTATATTTTTTTTACAAGATTTAGAAAAAATTCACTATCGACATCATTGTGCTCACGCGTGGTTACAAACTACTTTCGACGCCTATGTCGTTTCGTTGTCGAAAAATCGGACACACCAAGAGTACAATGCGAGATCGACTCCACATGCGCCTATGGCCTTACAAGTCATAACTACTTATGCATACGACAACAAACTTTCGGCGCTTGGGTGTCGGGTCCATTACATAGCACAGTATACCACAGTGCACGAACACACTATCAGTTCGACTTGTCACGATCAACTTTCGGTGCATACATCCACTCTTACTTTCGACGGTAATCAGGTGGACCCATCGTGCCCCATGATGTAGACATGTAAAGGTTTTCACTGCTATCTTTGGTGCCTACATAAGTCCCCATAACGAGCGATGCAGCACATAATTTCTTCATCTGTGTAGGCAACAAGCACTACCACAACCCTTCATTGCACCAGCTTTCGGCAATGGCTAGACGTCGGGGCGTTGAGGATCCCAACTGGCATAGCGATCCTTTGGTATACCTATTCCCACCTTGGTGCGAGCGGCCTCTCTGTCTTTGCGGTGACCGATGCCAACCAATGGCTTCGAGGAATCAAGACACTCGAGGAAGGCGTTTCTTTAGGTGCCCTAACTATGACTGTGAGGTATTTCATTCTCTGCATATGCTTATTCAGTTTGCATGAGCGATTGTTTATTCTTCTTCCAAATCTATTCGTCAGGCCCGCGCTACGGCTTGTGGATACATCGAGTGGGTCGATAAAGAAAATCCCGTTCTCGACCTAACCACTTGTCAACAAGAAGGACGCTGGTATTTCGCATCAGAAAGTCCTGAGAAATACTTGGCGTTCAAATTTGCTTATGAACAACAATGTCGTGAAGAACAGTGTGACTGGCCGGTGCTAAAGATGGCACTCCCTCCATGGGAAGCCCGTCCAAAATGCAGATGCGGTGATCATTGTCAAGTTCTTCGTTCCACCAAGCCAAGAACTTTGGGTCAGAGGTTCTTTGTTTGCCCAAATATTGTAGACGACGATTTCATGGTGAAAATATTTACGTTATCATGAATCCTTATTTTGTCACAACATTCAGTAACTTTGTTCACTTCACGTCTATTCGTTTCTAGCAGGAACCGCCAAGAAGATGTCAATACAAAGAATGGATAGACACCAAAAAGGTTCTGAGTGATCCAACTTCCCGTGTGGTGCAGCTTGAATTGCGAGAGCAATACATGTTTACTAAAAAGCAGTTTGAGAGGGAAGAGGGATCCTCACATAGGGGTTAGCTACTATCGGACAACTTACGTTAGTCAAATATGTGATGTCATGTTTCGTTGTCCCATTACTATATCGTCGTCGTGTTCAACTCTTGCATTACCTTCCTTCTAGTTCGAATTTAATCTTATCTATGTAACCGCAGTGGAACCAGGTGTATCATGTTTAAATTGTACTACAACTTCTCTTTGTTTCAGTATGGTCATGGATGTGCTCAACATCAATTCTTAAAAAAAGTTTCTTCTCGATTTCTAAAAACATGTTCTGTGAATTCAAAATTTTTGGAGTCCTCCGAAAATGATTTTTGGAATTTCCGAAAATAGACCGAACCAATTTTCGCTTCTGCAAATTTTTGGCCCTATCCGAAAGTGATTTTTGTAATTTCCCAAAATAACCGATAAGCAAAATAAGGTTCTGTAAATTCATAAATTACAAATGGATATATCTAAAATTATTAAATTATAACTCTGATATGTTTCTCCAAATATTCAATTACAAATGTGTATTAATCAATTATAATAAATTATAATTATAATAACAACTTAAAAATTATAATTAATCAATTATAAACAATTATGTCATTAATTATTTACTAACAACTTAAAAACAATTCTTACCAAATTAAAAAAAAAGTTCTGTACATTACTAAATTAAAAATGGATATATCTAAAATTAATAAATTAAAAATCCAATGTGTTTCTCCAAATATTCAATTAAAAATGGGTGTTAATCAATTATAACAAAATTATATTTACAAAAACTACTTACAAACTTAATTATGAAAACAACTTACAAATTATAATTAATCAATTATAAAATATATGTCATTAATTAATTATTAACAAGTTAAAAATAACTCTTAACAAATTAATTTGAATAACTAAAAAACCTTAACAAGTTAAAAAAAATAAGGCCGGCCGGCCCGGCGTGTCGAATGGCCGGCGTTCGACTGGGCCGGCAGCCCGCCTGTCGAACGGCCGACGTTCGACTGGGCCGTCGACCCGGCCTGTCGGCATGCCGCGTACCGACTGGGCCGCCTATCAACATGTCGCGTACCGACAGGGGGGCCTGTCGTCCCTCCGACGTTCGATTTGGGCTTGTCGACTCGCCATGGTTCGACTGGGCCTCTTTTTTGCGATTTTTTGCAAAAGCCCATTATTTTTGGAATTTTCCATTAAAATACTATTATTTCTTAAAAAAATTCCTTTTTTTGCGTTGCTGTAAATAATCTGATATTTTTTATTCTTTTTAAATTTTTTTTATAGATGTTTTTTTGGCTTTTTTTATAAATGGTGTCTTTTTTCTCATGTTGAGTCCGACACTTTTTTCGAAACGGATTTCTTAAAAACGGTGGTTTTTTCTCGCGTTGAGTCGGACGGTTTTCTTGAACCATTTTTTTATAAATGACGTTTTTTTCTCGCATTGAGTCAGATAGTTTTTTCGATCTTTTTCTGTAAATGATGTTTTTTTTCTAACAGTTTTTTCGGAGCGGTTTTTTTATAAACTACATTTTTTCTCGCACGGTTTATATAAACTTTTGCATCTTTAGATGAATTTTGATATATGAGAATTTGAATGAATTTTGGACATGGGAAGACTGATAAAAGAAGTAATTCAAAAAGGAAAAACTGAATTTGCTTTTAACTTTTCGAATTGAGTTTGAGAAATTTTTGGAAAAGCTGAAAATGCCAAACCAGTTTTTTTTAAAATCGGACCATTTTTTAACGTTGCATGGAACTTTTTTTCCGCGAACTTTTTTTGGAGGAATTTTTCTTGCGAACTTTTTTTTCAGACGGACGACGAAAACTTTTTTGTCTTTTTAAATAGTAGAGATAGAGATTGAAAAAGTAATTTAATTCTCCTTCCAAGATCTAGGCCGAATCCAGCCTAACCTTTCTTCTCTCCGGAAAAAGTTCAGATTACATTCCTCCGCAAACCAGCCTTTTTCCGTTTGGTCCCGTTTGAATCCGTTGAAAAAAGCGAATGAAAATTTGGATACTCGCGGCACGCTTTTCAAACTGCTAAACGGTGTGTTTCGTGCGAAAACTTTCTATTTCTCTATGAAAGTTGGTCTAAAATATCATATTAATCTATTTTTCAAGTGTGTAATAATTAAAACTCAATTAATCATATGTTAATACCACCTCGTTTTGCGTAAAACACTTAATCTTTATCTTCAGGAGAAAAAAACACCATCTTTGTCTCTCTCCAGCTGTGTCCTTTTCGAAGTGCAGTTTACGTCTTTCTTTCAATCGGGTCAAAGAAAAGAAGTCATAGCATAAGTCTAATTTTCCTCCTCCTTGCTACAGTGCCTTCACCTTTTTTTTCGCATAGTTTTTTCTTTCCGGCGCGTACGGACGACGGACGACGGAAACATCTCTTCCTTTTTAAGTTGTAGAGATTAGATAGAGTCAGTTGGTTTTCTTTTATTTTTAGGAAAGTTGTTTAGTGTCCGATCAAAACTTATGTTTTTCCTTTTTATCTTTAAGAAAGTTTATGCCGTGTCCAATTAGGACTCATATCGGCCTAAGGGTATAAATATGTACACCCGGGATCTTTATAATATATCTTTTGATCAATACAACTACTCTTGGCGTATCACCACCCTCTTTTTTGAGGTTTTTGTTTATCACCGACGGAACTTGGCACCTGACGCGGGGTTGCATCGGCTTTCGATCTCCGGCGAAGGGGTAAGTCCTACGTTCCGCCAGCCCCGGTGAATGTATCGGGTATATTGGTGCTATTTAAGGCTGCATTGCTTCGATCTCTTGGATCGCTCTGGTTCGGTTGATATATTTACTTACTTGATATTTCGATTCTATCTTTAATAGCATTGTGTTTAGAGATACATCAGTTTAGCTAGGATTGTCTCGGTTAGATCTGATCTTCTGTCTTAGCCGATATTTCTCTAGAATCACAATGATGCTTTAGATAGATTTGTTATATCCATCACATTAGACAGATTTATCGGCTCATTGAGTATTAAATTATTATATACAATCTCGTGCGGCATCAATTGGGTTCAACCTACTAGATTGTTGTTAATAATCTAAATCTTGTTAAGCCGATAGGTTCATACTAATGTTTTATCAGAGGGTTAGCCGATCTTATCAGATGTATTAAATTTCTCTTTGATAGTTTTACTGTCTTGGTTAAATTTAATACATGACCATCCTGAAAATCAATCAAGAGCTCGATTGTTTAAATTTTATACTTTCTTTCATACTTAGTGGTGTATCAATTAGGTTTGACCTACTAAGTCGTGTTTGAAATTGTAGGAACTAGCTTGCTCTTTGATTGCTAATAAGAGTTTCATCGGGATTTTAGCCGATGAGTTATCTGAACGTTGCATCGGCTTATAAGAGTTACATACAAGTTGGTTTTAGCCAATGCCAGCAAAAACATCATATATTATTTAATCATTTGAATTTAACGACATCGGATCTCTAGCCGATGTATGCTTTAACCATCGGATCAGCATTTATTTTATCATATTATTATTGGCCAATTGATTTTTATTGGATTATATTGTTGTATTATTACACGTTTTACTGCTTATCCGATTGTTTTTATATCATTTATTCAAATGTCAGAATTTATATCGAACATATAGCCGATTGCTCAAATTTCTATCAACATCAACTAGTATCACTATATCGGCTAGTATTGCTCTATCGGTTTGTCAGCCGATCGATTATTTGATCGTCAATTTATATATTTTGTTAGCGGATCAAACTGGCTAACACGCTCATATTTCATCAATATTTTAAGACCTGCACTAGAGCTAAGCAGATCTTCCAGATCATCGTGTGTTTCAACACGATTCGTGTCAATGCAGATTTGACACTATCGACTGAACACGGATTTTTGGTCAATAGCCGTGCCGACTGACATGTCCAGGCGCTGTCATCGACAATGCGTTCGATGACCTTGATCTCGTTTGTGCTGCAGCATAATAGAATCACATCAATATTTACTTGACATGAAGGTGACATAAATGTAACAACTGCAGTATATGGACCTATAACACCTGAAACTCAACGAGTGGTGAAAAACAATACAAGAAGGCATACATGCATTCAGGAAAGCAGCTCTGCAGCTGCATGTGTAATACCTTGCCTAGTCCATCAAGGACATCAAACTACTTATTTAGATTCTGTGAACAACCAGAAACGGTATGTGGAAGTCTCGCATGTGACGCAGGCGGAAGTTGTTCCGAGCACGGCTAGCAGTTGGAGAGCAGCCTCGCACGCAGTATAGGAGGAATAGGGCCATGGATGGCAGGGATGGTTGGCGTCGACGACGGTAGGATCGAACGCCCGCAGCAATGGCGGCGATGAACTGGGGAAGTGATGGAGGACGAACGGATCGGAAGCAGTGTGACGGGGACGAACGCTAGCTGAGAGTGGCCGGCCGGAGCAGGACGCCACCGCAGGAGCCTGCAAGAGGAAGAGGGTGCGTGGTCACCGTGACGGTGTCCTCGGCTCGGAGCAGAACGAGATGGGAGATGCTGCGGTAGAGGTCAAGTGTTACGTTACGAAAACAAACTTAAAAATATGATTGCCAAAATTGCCCCAATCCATTATGGTAGGGAAGTACTAAAATGCCCTTATACATCGACGACGACTCACATCATTTCTACTGGCAATATAATACTATCAATAGAGAGTGTCATACCGTAGTGCCCTCTCTTTGCTTTAATACTATCAACGAATTATATGTTGACTAAGGTATTTGTAGAGCATGGGGGTCGTTGGAATCAGGGTATAACGAGAATCGATCAAGCAAATAAAAGACAAAGATTTATACTGGTTCGGGCTCTCAAGGTGAGTAATAATTCTACTCCAGTTTATATAGATTATTGATGAGAAAAACGCTCAAAATACAATAAGGAATAGAACAACAAACTGATTTCATCGACTAGAGGCTGCCGAAAACAGTCCGACGAGATCTATTCGACGAATATGGCGAAGACTTTCTCCATATTGCTTCTGGGCATAGGTTTGAGTCTAGTTTGTCACTCGATGCCCCCTTACTGTGGAGGTCTTATTTATATAGCAGAGATTACCTCCTCCTCCAAATAAATTTCGGAAAAATAGAACGGAATACGACTAAAAGAAACATTATCTCCCCTGACTAGGACTCTAACACATTCTATTCAAAGAAGATAATTTTCTTCTCTATTCATCATATTTCTTTAATTAAAGAATACCTTCTCGTATTTTATCGGGTATATGGTTCTACCGTATTTCATTAACCTGTGTATATGAGATATGTTTTATCCTTGACACTGAAAAATTCCAATATGTGCCCATAATAGTACAAAGTCTATACCGTCAAATTTGGTAGGGTAAAAATTGGCTCCAATCTAAACAAGTTGAATATCTTCCCAGTACGCAGGCAGCTAGTCGTTTCTGAACTTTGACAAAGTAGACAGATCATATGCTGCAAACATTTCAGATACTGATCGATTGAATAGCAAACTAATTCATTAACAAAATCAATATTTAATTAATCCAGATCTTTATTATTGCCGCGTGCAACATACTGATACACCGACAGAAGGAGTGCAAATTCAGATCAAGCACTCCAGTTACAAAAGGATATCCATCGTCACAGTACATGCAAACGAGGATTTCCCCAACTTTATTGTAAACTAATTGTTGCAGCAAACACACCGCGAGCTCAAACAAGGGAAGCTAATTATAATTAATCTGTGTGCGAAGTTGTTAGAGCGGATGCACGTAAACGCCAACTGCATCGAGGTACTTCCCGCCGCGCCCGAAGAAGCCCACAACACTGCTGTTATTCTGCACAGGGATACTGAAAGGGGTTCCGTTCTGCTTTCCAAATGGCCCATATGTTTTCAGATTTGTGACAAATTTAATAGATGTTATGACATTGGACCCGTAGTACGTGCCAAATGTTCCGAAAACTTCCTTTAAAAACTCCGAATTGGTGAATTCGATCTACATAAAAGAAGATAATTATTAAGTGATTTTTTTAATTACATGAAAGACGTGTATAAGGACGCATTGCATGTCTAGTAATTTATTTACTACTGTCATTGATTGATTAACAAGAATAGCATTAAATATATGGATAAACATATATATAATATAATCACTAACCGTGTTAGGATTCCCACCAGGACCGCCCCATGGGCCAGCCACGCGCTTCTGACCAGCTTGATCAAAGTAACTAAATGAGATTGAATCAACAACCTCGCCACTGCGTATATATTGTGATGGATTCTAGACATTTTGGAGTCTCTGTGATATCTTGAGGTGTCCCTCCATTTCCACCCCATGGTCCAACCTTAACGGGAAGGCACTACATTCACACAAGTGATATTGAGCACTCTTTTTCTAGAAAATTGCATATGATATGTCGAACAATTGTATTTCACGTAATTTATATAGTGTAAGATTAGAGAGCAAGCTCTAAATATGTTAAGAAAATTCATATCACCTTTGTGCCTTTTAGATTGGGACAAAACCCATGGATTGTAAGTTCAATGATGTTACCCTCGGATCTTTGCTCATGCACCTTTTTGTTGATGACACCAGATGCCATAACGAACTCACCTGTTCCCCCAACAATAGCCCACTCACCATCCTCAACAGGTATTCCCATCACCTGAAGGGTGGATCCCTTAAACCTATTTCAATATTCACGCCATTAACAGGTCATAAGAGATGAGCTATTTATAATCTCATTGGTACATTGTGAAGTTATATATGTATGAGTATATATACCTTTCATTCTCGAACACCAAGCTGAAGGAATTATGCCAGTTGCCAGCATATATATGCAGGCCCTGTGCATGGGCAACAACCTTAGCATCACTACCAACTCCATCGTACACCGCCCAATTGTTGACGGCTGTCGTGCCTAGCCCGGTAGAACCATTCTTGTTTATGATCGTCGACTGGTTCGGCTTCGGGCCGCCATAGGTGTGGTGAAGGTAGAGGTTACAGAAGTTGAACTCCTTCCCTTCCATGAGCGCGCTGCAGGGGACAATGGAGCAGTTGACGCCAGCCATGGTGGTGAGAGAGCTGGGGAGCTTAATTGGATGTGACGTGGTCGGGAGAGTGATGAATTGTTCTGCTTGGAGGAATGCTCATGGTGAGACGAGGTATTTATAGGAGATTTTTAGGGCAGTTTCGTGCATATATATACGCACCTACGTGTGGATGTGCTAGATATTCAGCCCCGTGCATCACGACTGCGCATGCACCTTGCAAACTAAATTAAGAGGACGAATGGTAATAAATTTGATTGGTCAAACATGGAGAAACTAAGCTAGGTTATACTATATGCACTAAAGAAATGACAGATCACCAGGCTATTGTCGTTCATTTGCTTTGATGTTGACTTTTTAAAGGGTGCTTAGCTACACAGCAATGTCCATTTTGGAATTTTTCAGGATAATTTGGTGTGTTTAAAACTAATTAAATGTGGTATGTGTACGGGTTCATCTTATGTTTATTTGCAATAGAAATATCCCTTTTATATATACGAAACACCCATATTTACTTAAAGCATACAAAGAATTGATAGATGAAAATGTCGATCAATGTGTTTCACAAATTGGCCAAGGCACAGTAGTTAATTAGACATACAGTTTGAACGGCAGTGTTGCATGTGGTAGAAGCGCCTCGATCTATATCAATTATCGATATATATACAGTAGCTGTGTTACTGATAATTCTAAGAACGCCGTGTTGCACATGGCTAATTCAAATCAGAAGTATGCACATGTTGCTTCCCACCATCAATTCAATTAGAATACCATGAGATTAGCAAATCACACATTGAGATCTACATCTGCATAATTTCACACATTGAGGATAGTGTATCATGATGATTAGTCAACTAATCTCATGTATTGTGTAAATTGCAGACGGTGTTACCATGTTTTAGTACATATATCATGAATCCTCACTCTTGATATTTCATGTTAAAGCCTATAATATTATACTTTGCAATAGGAAGTATTATCATGATATGTTTCTTATAGCTAGAAACATTTTGAAATTTTAATTTGAAAGTTTTATTAATTGCATAAAGTTTACTTTATTGTTGGTGAAAGTTTTCCTATGGAATTTTGTATCTCCATGACACTAGCACGGTAAAGCTCATCTCAATCGGACAGCAAGCCTCATCTGTGTCGGGGAGAGGTCCCGTCACGAACAAAAGGTTACTGATGTGAGAAGTCATCTCTATCGGGTATTAGGCCGTCACGGATAACAGTTATCTCAATCGGGCCAAAAGTAAAGCCCGTCACCGATAGGTTTGACCCAGCAGATGAGTCAAATTACGACCAAACTAGGACCCGTCACCGATGAGCTCATCCGTGACGGGCTCATACTTGAACATGACTATGGTATGGCGCTCGTTACGGATGATCATCTCAATCGGGCATTAACTTAAGCCCGTCACGGATGACTCATCTCAATCGGGCTTAAGTTTAAACCCGCCATAGATGAGTATTTTACCCAAAAAAATAAATTTTGTTTTTTGGCTAGCCTCAGGCCTTTACTAGCCATGCCCGCTGCAAAAATGATAGAAGCACATATATATTCCCTTTCCAGCAACCCCATTCACAGCAATTCAGAAATCACACATATATATATTCAGTGATCAATCCATATTCACACATCCATTCACATATGTCATTCACAGCAATTCACAAATCAAACATATATTGAGCGATCAGATCCACATTCACACATCCATTCACATACATATTCCATTCACATCCATTCAGTGATCACCAAACCGCCGATATGCATCTCAAGATCGAGTTAAGAATCAAAACCTATAAAATCTAATTATAAATTAGAACAAATGTAATTAGCATTGCAAGTTCATCAAAGGGATATATTGTCGATACGGGCTTCCAAATTGGAAATTGACAGACAATAGTTCCCAGTTCATGAGTGGTGCCTTCCAGGACTACTCCTCAGAATACGGGGTCAAGATCTGCTTCATGTCAGTGTCTCATCCTCAGAGCAATGGACAAGTTGAGCGGGCAAACGGGATCGTGCTCCAAGGGATTAAAACACGTGTATACGATAGGCTTTTGGCCTACGACTTACAATGGGTTGAGGAGCTCCCTTCTGTTATATGGGATGTCCGTACCACTCCGACTACACCAACCAAAGAGACCTCGTTCTTCCTTGTGTACGGATCTGACGCTATGCTTTCCACTGAGCTATGCTACGATCAACACGAGTTCGGGAGTACTCAGACGAGGACCAGGACAACAAATGAGCAGACGACATCAACCTGCTAGAGGAACACCAAGAACAAGTTGCCATCCGATCAGCCAGATATCAGCAAGCCCTACGTTGCTACCACGAGAAGCGCATTCGAGCTCATACACTTGACATTGGCGATTACGTCCTCTGACGAGTACAAAACCAGGCAAGGCGCAACAAGCTCTCACCAAAGTGGGAGGGACCATACACGATGGTACAAGTGTTACGACCAGGTGCATACAAAATCACCAATGACGAAGGTCACGAGTTATCCAATTCTTGGAACATTGATCAACTACGAAAATTCTATGTATAAGACCAATGGCTAATCTGTAAGTTGATTTGTGTCAATTTATATATATTTATATATATATATATATACATACATCTTTTGCTTCATTTATTACAGTATTTTGTCCAATGAACCCCTTTTGCTTCATAATGCCACAATTCGTAGTCGTTTCTTATCGATCTATTATGTTAATTTTGACAAGTTACCGGGTCTTAGCACCTTGGCCGAGGATGCCTGGCATGATTGGGCTAGTCGGATGCTAAGGGTCAAATGACCATGTCAGAGTACCCGCTGTAACGTATTAACTAACTGTGTACTCGGGAATTGGTTTTCCCAACTTCACAGCTGGGGGCTGGGAATTCGCTGCTTCAACACGGTCAAGTATGAAAATTTAAGATGCTTTAATGGGAATATTTTCCTTCCCATAAAACTAGCTAAGGGCTATAAGTACTCTCTTACTGCCATACATATAATGTGCTTTAATAAGTTTACAAAAGTTGATCAAATTTTAGTTTCTACTAATATCTTATCTAGATTGCTTTACAGGGCAGTATGATGACTAAATTTACCAGGAGGGTCATTGCCAGTCCATCGTGGAGAAGATATCCACAGCTAGAGGAGCTAGGGATTTCGCTAGTTGGTCGATCTCAGTGAAAGTCCTTCCAGAACGAGTAAACCCTTCTCGAAGGAAGTTCAGGCTCATCTGGGGACGAGATTCATGAATTCATGCGAGCACGTGACCACCGGCATATCGGCTGGCTCAACGACATTCCTGCTTTAAGCTATCATCGATTCGCTGATCAGTGCCGGCAAGCGTACTGCATATACCTCATATCTACCCCAGATACTCGGAGACCAACTTCTCGGGAGGAGGACAGGCCGTGTGCAACTCTTCGCACAACCGCTGTAGTACAGAGCAGCAGTTCTCGAGGTGTGCTGAGATCCATATCTCTCTTCCCCTCAGAAGCTTCGTGCTCTGCTCTTTCCTGATGTTGTTGGCGGCTCTCTCCTGTTCTTCTTTCTCGTACATTGTCTTCCAGTACTCTGCCCGTCTTTCCATCTCTGCAAGAGAACGTCCAAGGTCTAGAAAAGATAACGTTGTTAGCAATCTTTGGCCTAAGTACAAAGACAATATGCTATAATGTTACAATTTTCTTACTATGGCATTGTTCACACAGTAACATCACTTGGTCCTCCTCAGAGGCCAAGGCGTTGTCGGAGGTAACGGCAACCAAGGCTCGTCTTTCATCGGTGGATGTCGATGAGCCTTGGGGCATATAGGGTTCGACAAGTATATCTGACGAGCGTTCGCTTGCTGGACGTCCTCATTCACGACTTCAAGAAATCTGCAATACAGAGATAACGAGCAAATGAAAACTCATAGTCGGATATAGTAAAAGGGAAATGTTCTCTACACATCAAACCCAATACTTGTCTGCATTCATTACAATAAAGGGTGAAATAAAAATTTACTCTTCAAAATATGGGATCATAGAATCCCCGAGGTCCTCCATCTCCGACATGGTGCCGTCGCGGCGTTCATCGGCTCCCTCCTTAGTCATCGCCTCCTCCAAGTTGATCTCGGGGTGGGTGAGCTTAAGGCACGTGAGGACATGGCACGTCCCGGACTTAAGCCCGGTGCATACTCCATCCATCACCTACTCAGCATGGTCGTTGGCGGCGGACTCCAGTGTAGTGATGAGGCATCTCAGGGACCCCATGATGGTCGTCTCATCGAGCAAGTCGGGGTGGTCAACGTTTTTCCCCAAGCCCTTGGCCACCACGTCAAGACGCCCATAGTTCTTGTGCAGGTCTTGCCGGAGGGAGGCCAGATTGTCCTTTGTCTCCGTAAGCTCGTGCTCGAGACCTTGGCGTTGTCGCTCGTTCCCTGTCACCACTTTCCACAACTTGGTGTTGTCGGCCCGCTCTTGCCTCAGCTGGGCTTCCCATGTCGTGATGCAGTCGTTGGCAGTGGACGCGGCTTTTCCAAGCCGTGTGATCTCGGCGACGACGTCTTGGGCGCTCGTCTTAACCAGTCGAGAAGCCTACAAGAGCTTGTCGGCAGACGAAGATAGCCCCAAGACCATGAGGACGCCAGTCGGTAGGGGATGCGGTGGGAGAGCAGTGACCACAGCAGTCGAGGGAGGCAATTTGGAGCTCGCTTTTTCTCGGGCCCCGGTGCTCTGACCCGAGTTTGTGGGAGAGGGGCTGCATTCAAAGGAGCCTCATTACTACAAGGGATATGTGATGAGCAGATAAAATGTCGGTGAACCGAGGTTGTACTCACCCGGTTTTCTGCCTCTTCAACAACAATGTCTTCTTTAAGGAGGCCGACTTTGCGCTGGAAGTTGTCTGCAGAAAAGAAAGGGTGAGGACGAGGACTGCAACCGTAGTTGTAAGATGAACCCGGCGTCAAGATCTCACCTCGCTGTCACTCGTCTAGACCAGTTTCCCTGTCCTAGAGGTCTTCGCCAAGAGAGGCTAGCGTTTTCTCTTTGTTCTACTGCCTCTGAGGGCGAGGGTTGTGGCAGTTTGTTCAGAAATCGCCTGCTCCTTTAAAGAAGCAGGCACTTGGTGGTTGATAAGCGGGCCAATCACATCCATTAAAGGCAGCGCCTAAAAAAATCAGGATTACTACTCCTACGAGCGTAGAAACGAATGATGCGAAGTAGTGGTCGAAAGTGCTTACGTTCATGATGGAGTCCCGCTCTGTCGATGAAAGGTCACATAGTGGTGTGGGGATGTTGGCGGTGGACAACGGTGGGTCGATGACCACCTTGCTGATGCGCTTCGCCACGGTGTCCTCGGAGAGCTATGTAATTGAAGCCAAAAGAGACAAGGTTATCAATTGATGGCAATTGTGGTTCTTTGTATTAATAAAGAAACAATAAATTATACCCCAATGAGATAGCCATGTCTCGTCTTGTTTTCCCGAGTACAAGTACGCGGGGTGAGAACGGGCCTAGAGAGGTTGGATTCAACGACGAACAAAGTTTTGAACGACCTCATACCCAATCAGACCACGTTCTCGAAGATCATGAATTTTCTCTACAAAGCTCGCTAGGGCGGGGGTCATCAAAGGTTTGGAGATCCATGTCTCTAGACACATTGGTTTCTGGTTAGGGGTCTCAGGGATGGGAGATCTGTCCTCGATGTGGACATAAAACCAACTTTTTCACCAATGTTTTCTTGAAGATGGGCAGTTAAAAGGTATGTACTCGTCTTTCATCCCATTCCAAAGACGGAGGCCATAGCATCCTAAGATTTTTGAGGCCTCCATCCATCCAACCTCATAGAAGTTATCTAAACAAATCTAGAAAAGGTTGTACCCCAAGGTACGTCTCGCATAGATGGATAAAGATGCTCAGGAAGGCAATGGAGTTGGGGTTGATATGAAGAAGGTGAATCTCGTAGAAGTCAAGAAGTAAATACATAAATTCAGAAGGGTGAATGAGAAAACCATATTGGACAAAAGATACAAGAGTGATCATTTGCCCTAGGTTGATCAAGGGTTCAATACCTCCTTTTGAGCGCGCCACCACCCTTGCGCTCGGCAGAGTGCCGTCCTGCTGCAACTCCCTCATCTCAGTCTGGCCAACGTTGGACTCCGGGAGATCCATGGGGAATCGGCTAAGGGAATTGATGGAAGCTGTGATTTAGGGTTTTTGCGAGCTGAGGTGATGGAGATCAGAGGCACAGGAGAGAAGGTTAGGGTTTCTGTTTGGGCAACCGGAACCCAAATGGATCTCAAAAACACAATTTATAAGCCACATCCAAGGTTCAAATTTCGAAGAAGACAGAGAGATCACCGTTGGGATTTTTGCTGGTTTGTTTATAACTGTTAAAGTTTTATGACTTCAATCCAAATGAAGGCCTATGTCAAGTTCTCAGGTCTGGGACAGCCATGTCGTCTGCTCTATATGAGTTTGACAACGGTTGTTCTCGGAAGAGTGGGAGAGAAATGTCGGTAAAATCATTTACATTGAAGTCGAGGGCTACTGTCAACATCAAGGATAAGACATACCTCTTATACACGGGTTAATGAAATATGGTAAAACCATATACCCGATAGTATACGAGAAGGTATCATTCAATTAATAAAATACGGCAAGTAGAGAAAGAAATTATCTTCCCGAAATAGAAGGAGTCGAGTCCTAGCCGAAGAAGATAAAGTTTCCTTATGCCCGTATTCTGTTCTATTTCTCCAAGTTCTACTTGGAGAATAGGATAATTTCTGCTATATATACAAGGCCTCCACGTTTAGGAAGGACATCGAGTTACAAGCCATAGCCAAATTCATGCCTAGAAGCAATCCGGAGGAAGTCAGCACCGTAATCGGTGAATAGATTTCATTGGGCCGTTCTCGGTGGTCTCTACTCGACAGATTCATCCAATTATTCTACTTTCCCATTATATTCTGAGTGACAGTGCAATCTATAATCCATATAAACTGGAGTAGGGTTATTACTCATTTGAGGGCCTGAACCAGTATAAATTTTTGTCCCCTGTTTGCTTGATCGATTCTCGCGAATACCCTGGTTCCAACGATCTCCATACTATACAAATACCGTAGTCGGCGTATAGCCCATCAACAATAGTCATATGATATCTTGTTGTAAAAATTTAATTACAATAAATACAACGGTGTGACCAGATCGTAAATCGGATAAATAACTTAAAAGAAAAAAATCTTTAAAATGAGAAGGAAGAAAAAGAAGAAACCAGCTAGTACTGATCTTGCATGCATACGGGAGTAGCAGGAGGCCCGATTTTTTTTATTCAAATCGGACTACCGAGCGTGAGTATTTCCGGAACAAAACCGAACCAGTGAAAAAAAAGATCGGTCTTTGCATGTCTCTCACCGAGCTATAGACCCGACACTTCTGGCACTTCGGTCTCCGTTTCGGTTTTTTTCCCCACCATTAGCCTTTTCCGCATGTGGCCAGCGTCTGCGAGCTTTCAACGAATTCCAGAAACCTAAGAGCCTATTCGATTTGGAGGAATTTCATTGAAAATTTAGAGAATTAAACTGTTTTCTATAAAAATCATATAAATTCAGAATTTTTATCATTTTTAATTTTATTTATTTAAAGATTTGCAAAAATAATTTTTCGTTTCGAAATATTACAGAAGTAATCTCCAATCGCCCTCTGGGAGGGCAAGATTTAAAAATCGCCCTCCCAGGGGGCGATTTTTATGACGTGGCAGACGGCCGCAGACGGCCGTTAGGCGCCGTCTGCCGCGTCCTGGCTTTTTTGCATCTAAGTCCCTTGCCGTCCTCGGCAAGGGCGATTTTTGACTGTAGCACAGGCGGCCGCCTGCAAAAGGGCGGCCGCCCTGGCAAATTTGCAGGCGGCCCCCTTACCGCCCTTACAGAGGGCGATTTTTGCCTGCGCAGGGAGCCGCCTTTAAAAAGGAAGATTTTTGATTTTTTATAAAAGTTAAACTATTTTCATTTTGATTTTTTATAAAGTTAAACTATTTTCACTTTCTTTAAGTAAGGTTATACAAATATAACAACATTTGTAACATTAAAAACTATCAAAATATATGTAACGTTAAATATAATAAAACTAAGTTGATAATATAAATGTTGCCATTTTTTTTATAAACTTGATTAAACTTTTAAAAAGATTGATTTGAAAAAATTGAAACGACTTGTAATATGAAACATGTAACAGATAAATTGTAGTATTTTTTTGTAAAAAAACAAATTTCCTTGTAATTTGCTACTGAAACACATCAAAGCTGATCAGTTTTGTGTTCTCGATGAGAATATGGAAAAAGTGCAACTAGAATTATAGAGGGGTGCGGCAAATTTGCAGGTAGCCCCCTCGCCGCCCTTGCAGAGGGCGATTTTTGGCGTAATCTCGCCCTCTGCAAGGGCAATTTTTGGTCGGCATCCCATAAAGCCCCAATGGCCCGAGGAGGTGCTCATTTCAACCGGTCACAATTGAAGGAAAAAAAGAGAGAGCTGAGGAAGAAGGAGAAGAGTCGCGAAGCGTTGTTGCTGTGCTTATTCGATCGCAGGTTAGTACAATATCCCGACGTATGGTTATATTTTGTGTCGCATACTAGTGTAATTACCATGTATTTGAAATTTGTGAGTAGATCTATAGCACTTAGATGTGGACCCTAAATTTTTTGCGAGTAGATCTGTAGCACTGTGAGTAGATATGTTGAAATTTGTGAGTAGATCTGTAGCACTTAGAAGTGTGAATAATTTTAGGCTAGATTTGTTGTGCACACGTTTGGTTTGTAGTAGTACTATATTTGACCGTATGAAGGGCGTTTACAATATTTGATAGTTGTTTTTTAAACTGTAGGATGCCAAGGCGTGGAAAAGCTACCAACTCAAGGTAACGTAAATCGTTTCTGTGATATTTTGTGTTATTCGTTGTGCGTGAAATGAGGAATCCTAGATTAACGGGTTAGGGTGTTTCATTTATTGTTGACTTGTAGTTATCGCTCGAAAACTGGAAATGCCTTCGACCCATTGCCTTTGCCTAGCGGTGTTCCAGTGCCCATGTGCTGGTGCGGTGATCCTTGCAAGGTAGCCAAGTCCAATGAAGAGGAGACGTACATGCAGAGATACTGGATGTGTGCCAATTTTGAGTTTGAGCCAACACCTGAGATACGCCGCATTAAATTAATGGTGAGGAACTGATATTTTCTAATAATTATTTGGTGTATTAAGTAGTGTTGAACAACTTATTTGATTAGTAAACATTGCATTTGTGGCAGACCCCTCCACCGCTATGTGATTTTGAGCAGTGGATCGACACCGAGATCAAGCCGCAAAACAAGGAGCGGTTGGAGTACATGCGGCAATGGGATGCAGAGCGCAAGGAGAAGATAGAGCAGAGACGCAAGGAGGAGGCCGCAGAAAAAGAGCACAAGGCTGAGGTGGAAAGGAGGCGTGTTGCTGCATACAGGGAGGAGCGGGAGCGGAAGCTTGAGCGTGCGCGGCGAGCGAAGGCAGCAATGGAGGAGAATCCCGATGCGCAGAGGAAGGGAAGGTGGCCTCGTTGCACTCAGTAGTATGCACGAGTTGGTAGTTGTATGGTGTATCGATGAATAATGTTGCGTAACCTCGCAACGTGTAGCGAACTAACGAACTTGAAATGTTATTTCGCGTGTCTTCCATTTTCCCTTCCCTTCTCGCCGTTGTACTCCGTTTGTGTTTCGCATTCACTTACTTTGATAGCGATCAATCGTAGCCCTCTGTTACGCGCCGAAAGTTTTTCATCGTTTCGTTGAGTAGATGTAGCGAATGACATGAAATGTTTTCGTGACATATGAGTGCGGCGATCGAATAGAGTTATATACAAAGAGGTAACACAAAGTTACTAACTGTAAATATTACAAACATGTAGCACTAGTAGCCTACTGGCGAGGCCTCTTACCCCTATCCCTCCTAATGTGCCCCTGAGAGTACGTCAGCCTCTCAGCGGGCACGGCACGACTAGCGCGGACATCTGGTGCGGGCGTGTGCTGCGGCTGCTCCTGGCTCTGTGGTGGTGGTGCTCCACCAAGCTGAGAGGCGCCGAGAACGTCCTGCTCTGGCTCCTCCAGGTCGTCGAAGTCGTCGCCCTCACCAGACCCGCCCGCACCGGACCCGCCCGCCTGCGACGAAGACTCGCCCGAACGGAAAATCCCCGCCGGGTAGTATCCTCCTGCAGATGTCAAAAGTTAAGCAACATTCCGCCCGAATAGTACGTTTGTAGCACTCATCGAAAGACGCTTGCTTACCTGGCGGCTGACTGAAGGGAGGAGGGACGGACGAACCGCTCGCTCGAACAAAGGCCGACATGCTGGGCGGAGTCGCGAACGGCCGAGGGATCGACGATCCACTCGCTCCAGCAGAGTGTCCTGTCGGTAGCGTCGGACCTAGTTGACATTCAGTTTGTAATAACATGGCGAAGGTTTTGCATAGTGAGAAGGTACGGAACTAACCTGTGGACGCACCAGCACCGTGCGATGTCGATCCTGGTGTCGGGCCGCGTGGACGTGGAACAGCAGCTGCCGGTGGAGGTACCGCGTCCATGGCTGAACGACAAGAGAGGACGCGCAAGATCGAACGCATCTTCGTCTGCATCCGCTCGAACGTCACCCTCTGCTCAACGTCATTCAGGTGCAGTCCAGCGTCCAACCTCAGCATCACCGCGTTGATGTCGGCGTTCATGGCGCGTGTAGCGTCGACCTGTGGGAATCATTATTATTTAGGTTTGTCAGTCTCATATGAACCAACCGCGTAGTACGAAAACAAGAAGTCCGAGAAACATGGACGTACCCCCAGGAAGTACTCCTGGTCACGGTGCACAGGGTAGGTGTCCCTGACGCCTGCCTGGTGTAGCTGTGGAGCTGCCGCGGTGAAGGTGACGCGGGCACGTGTGCGCGGCAAGTACCACCGAAGGTAGGCAGTGTAGTTCTCCTCCGAGTGTGGGTGGACCTCGGCAATCACCTCCTCGGTGGCTACCAACCAGTCCTCGACGTACGGCAAGATCCGAGGTGCCCACAGTGTCCCTGCGTGTTGTCCCCGTCGAGTCAACCTGCAAAGAACATAATGGTCATCGAACATTCCGCGCGTAGTCGACATCACAATAGTAAAGGTGAAAGAGAAATACTCACTGGCGGTCCTGGGGCGCGACGGGTATCGGTACGTTCATTGGAAAGCCCTGCCTCAGTCCGAACTGCCTCATAACACGGTAAGGGCAGTGAGGCTCGACGAAGATGTCGAAACCAACGGCACCACCGTCAACCAGTACGCCGCGTCACGCGTGCACAAGGCAGACAGACCTAGAGGTGCTCTCTCCGCGACCACGTGGTGCGTGTAGGGCTCCCAGACGACGTCCGAAGGCTGCAGACGGTCGAACTCAAAGACAAACTCCGGGTAGCTCCGTCTGACCTGGACGTGGGCGTAACAGCGCTGCGACACAAGGAGAACCAACTCGTCAGAACATCAGTCACACATAATCTGAAATTTGAAATGAAAACAATTTGTACTTACGTTGCGGCGGCACCAGTACGTGCCCATCGTCGGCCCGTCAGCTGGGTGGTCGGCTGCCGGTCCTGAAGCGTACGCAGCGGTGTCGACGATCGGTCGGCCGATCACGAACCGCTCAGCTGCCCAGAGCTGAATAAGCAGAGGGCAGCCCGCGAAAATCGCTCCAGGATCCGTCTTGCAGCAGGCCTCGCACAGCGCACGGTACGTGGCTGCGAGGACTGCCGAACCCCAGCTCCATTGCGGCACGGCCCCTAGCTCTGCATCCGTGATCGCCCGGGCGTAGTGGATCAGGCCCCTGTCTACTGCGTGCCCGGTGGTGCTGGTGAACATCACCCAGCCGAACATCCACAGTAGGTACGCCTCTAAGGAGCGTCTGAGCGAGTACTCGTCGGCGTCGGGGTGGAGCTGGTCGGTCTACAACAAAAAGCAAACGATGTTAAAACTCGTAAGGTTTCTACGAAAGTAACAAAGTGTAATTTTTAGCATTTCTAATTTTTATTTTTTAAAAGATCTACAACTTTATAGTTAACAACTTTTTCATTTAAGATCATTTACATATCGAAATATTCGTTACAAAATCTAAAACTTATTTAAAAGAATCTCATATCTACATTTTAAACGATATCAGATGGAGATAAACTTTATATGAAAGTTATAGATCTCACGAAGATCTACAGCTTTGTTATTAACAACTTTTTTATTTAAGATCATTTAAAGTGTCGAATAAGCATTATTAGTTTTGCAAATTTTTGAAACCTAAAATTATTTTTGCAAATCTTTAAAAAATAAAAATTAAAAATTACTAAAAAGTGTAAAAGTTAACTTACTGTGAACTGCAGCAGCCAAGCCTTCGTAGGCCCGGCGGTGGTGTACATGTTCGGGGGAGCAACTCCAGGGAGCCCAGGTAGCCTCATCACGGGAGCGAATCGCTCCATGATATCCTCCCTCCAGCCACCAGCATCGTCCACTGGGCCAACAGCCTCCCCGGCCAGTGGAAGCCCAAGCAGGTACGCGACGTCCTGCAGCGTAGGTGCCATCTCGCCACAGGGGAGATGGAAGGTGTGCGTCTCCGGCCGCCACCGATCTACCAAAGCAGCCAGCAGCGACCGGTCCGCATCCCAGCGCTTGGCCGGGTCGTTCTCGTCCGCCCGCGCCTCAACAAGCCTGGATATCGCTATCAGACCTGCCTCGCGCAACCTGCGTACCGTCGAGTTCAACATTAGTACCACATATTTCCAAATAGCCAAAAAATTCCATCAAGTAATTAAGTTTTATCATACCACGGAACGTGTCGCGGATCGGCACGCAACAACTCTCGCGACGGGCGTGGACGAAAGGTCGTAAGCTGCGCACCCTGCACCGCCGACAAGTACGAACGGTGGCTCCTGTCCAGTCCCCTACTGAGGAGAGCTGGTGTCTCGTCCGCCATACCTGCATACATAAGAGTGATTACAAATAAGCAATTGATAAAGAAAAAAACATTACACAAATTGTTCATTACAATGGTAATTCGTAACGCTAAAGGTACACTACACAAATGATAGCAACATTACAATAGTTCATGTTTCAGAAGGATAAATATTACACACATGACAAATGACAACAGCATTACAATAGTTCATGTTTCAGAAGGATAAATATTACACACATGACAAATGACAACAGCATTACAATAGTTCATGTCTCACAAGGATAAATATTACACACATGACAAATGACAACAGCATTATAAATACTACATCAATTGGATCACCGCTAGACTAAAAGGCTGACAGGAATAATCAAGTCATTGCATCGCCAGCGGATGACGTAGTCGCCGCACGAGAACGCCTAGGACGTGGTCGCCTCATTGTTGTTCCTTCTCCCGATGGACGGCGGCCATCGGTTGCCTGTCCAGATAGATCAGAACCTGGGACGGTTGGAGATTGCGAATTCTTCGGGCATTTCTTGTAAGTATGCCCGCGCTCATCGCATTTGCTGCACCGTAGAGTCCTCCCCCCTGCCTCCGACTCGTCCATGTCGTTTCTGATGCGTCTCGATTGACGCCGGCCCTTTTTCAGCCTTAACTTCGACGGATCTGGAATGTAGAACACCTGTGGCCTCAGAGTTGTATAAGATCCAGATATCCCGAACCCATATATCTCCTCCTTCCATGTATGAAATATTGCTTCTTTCCTGTAGTAGGGTGACACATAGATATCGGGAAGTATGCCACAATCCCCAGCTGCTGCAAGTACGTGTGAGCAAGGCAGATGTCTAAGCTTGGGCTTCATGCAGCTACAACTGCAACCGCCCTCCGCATGAAGCACACATTCCTGCACAGCTTGAACGCGGTTGATGCCGCGCCTTCGCCTGTCCACACACATTATCTCGTACCTATGAACTTGGGTACCTTGGGGAATAACTCTGTGCTTCATAGCCTTTGCTATTTTATCTTGCATATACTTTGTCACCACACTCCCAAATACAATGTTGTTATCTTGCATCGAAGGGGCAATTTTCTTGTATCTGTCCCTGAAGTATGCCTGAGTGCCATGAAGGATAAATTCCACAATACCGACCAGTGGGAGTCCTCGCACTCCTCGCATCACCCAGTTGTACACCTCGGCCAGGTTGGTTGTCATTATACCATACCGAGACCCGTCAGTGTCATACAACAGAGACCACTTTTCTTTCGGTTCATTCTCTATCCACTGCGAGAAATTATGTATTGATGATGCCGACCTTCTTCTCATTGTTGGCGGGTCATCATGTAGTGGACCAAGAGGTACTGGAGGATCGTCATCCTGTGGCCGACGAGATTGCTCGTCGGTTTGCTTTGTTGTCAGCTCATCCAACCTCCTCCACAACTCATTGAATTTTTTCTCCTGATTTTGACCACATAGCCTCTTAAATAGATCCATCAGGTGCTTGTTCTTGAATTGCTTGTAGAAATTGGCTCCCATATGACGCATGCACCACCTACTCCGAACATCATGCCACCTAGCTGGAAGTCCCCTCTCCGGCCAACCATTCTGCAGGTAGTCAATTGCCTTCAACATGCCCGCATGACGATCATGAATGAGGCAAACATTGGGCCTCATACGCACGACTTGGCAGCGAACTCTCTCCAAGAACCAATACCAGCTTTCGGTGTTCTCACTCTCGACAAATGCAAACGCCATAGGTAACACCTGGTTGTTCCCATCGGCTCCAATCGCCGTCAGTATCTGACCTCTGTATTTGCCTGTCAAGAAGGTTCCATCTATGCACAACACAGGGCGACAGTGCACAAATGCGTTGATGCAAGCACCCAGCGAGAAAAAGGCTCTTTGCAGCACGCTCTTGCTCGGGTCATTAGACAACGGAAAGGTCTGAATGTCATAATAGGTATTGGGGTTTCTCTGAGCAATGGTGCCTAACAGACGAGGCAAGTTATCATAGGATGCTTCAAATGTGCCATACCTCATCTCCAAAATCTTTTGTTTCGCCCTCCAAGCCTTGTAGTAGCTTATAGTATACTTGAATTTGTTTTCAATGTGCCTAATAATGGAGCCCGGTTCAAAGTCCGTGTTACAAACCACATCGCTGTACATCTCACCGGCAACAAAAGCTGAGGTGATGTTGCGGTGATACTTATCAACCCCTGGCAACCAACATGTGTGCTCACCAACAATGCTCACTTTCCAATAGTCATTCCATTTTCCCTTATATGCATGAACGCGCCACGGACAATCATCCTTCGTGCACTTCACATCATACACACAGTTGGTAGACTTCACCACCCTAAACTCTCTATGTAAGGAGACCGCCCAATGTTTCACCGCCTCTTTCATGTCTTCCTTATGGGCAAACCTGGCACCTTGGATTACCTCGTTATCTTTGTATTCAAAGGGTGCTTGCTGCCCCTCTGAGATAACAAGTTGAGAGAAATCGGCTTTTGTCCAATCAACGGGCAGTACATCTTCCTCCTCGTCCGATGATTCATCGCCCTCCGCCAGCTCATTTTCAGAATCTTCCCTCTCCATTTCCTCAACAATTGCTTCGATTCTCTCCCCCTCATCCACCACGCCTATTGCCTCCTCCAACCTTGCTTCGTTACCCCCAGTTCGCATCGATGGTCCAACATTCTCCACAGCATTGCTAGCACCTTCACCATCCTCTGTTTGCACTGTAACACTGCTATCGATTTCATGCAATGCCACAAAAATAACAAGGGGCCAGGACCTTTCAAATGTCATCTCTACATAACGTCTCCAGGACTCGGTGTTATCTACAGGCATTAATTCTCAATAATATCCTTCCGTTGCACGACTGACTACAACGGATAAAGACATTGTGTTCACTCTTGTATCCACTTTAAATCCACGTAGTAACCAACTATAGACCGACTCAAATATTTTATCGGTTGGCCTATCGATGCCCTTTGATTTCATACTAAATTCTGACAGATCAACACCATCTCGACCATATCTAACATTGCCTTTACCGTGAACTATCTGAAATATGACCTTGCTTGCCATTGTGCCTGATAAACAGGTTCAAACTTAATTTACTTCATACTACGAATATGTTGCCTAGATCAATCTATGCCTAAGTTAAATTCTATATTAAACAAAATTCTACGCAAAGAAATGTATACATACATAAGGACATATCCTACATATGTTCATCTAAATCGGTTTGTCCTAGGTCAAATTGACTAAAATAAATCATGTCCTAATTTTTAAATCCATATTATAGTGCTACACAACTATTTAAATAACATAGACATAGATCAAAATGTATTGTACGTAGGTTCATCTAAATCGGTTCGTCCTAGGTCAAACTCCTTAAATTAAATCGTGCCCTAATTTATAAATCAATATCTTACTAAACAACTATTCAAATATTCAAAAAAAAATTCTTTTCTTATATATTCTACACAAAATAAATAACACAAACATATAGCGGGATATTGTATTTACCTGCGATCGAGTGTGCACACCGACAGGGCTTCGCCGCTCTCCTTCTTCTTCCTCACCCCTCACTCTACTATTTTTCTCGAGTCTCGACGGCTGCGAATGACGGCCGCGGAGTTGGAAATGGGGGTTTTATAGGGGAGGGCAAAAAATCGCCCTCTGTAAGGGCGGCAAGGGGGCCGCCTGCAAAATTGCCAGGGCGGCCGCCCTTTTTGATGAGGACACAACTAGCTCGGATATAACCATGACTACCTTGTGTATTAATCAGCCAAAGGTTAACCAGTTCTACATATGATTTACTTGTTATATTTTTGAACATACATTGCTACACAATGAGTTTTATTTGTTTTCGTTTGCAGAGGTACTTGCTTGGATGAAGGAAAAGAAGCCGAGCATAACGAATGCATGGAATATCAAAGAAGTTGATTGGGGACCAAACCAAGACCTTCTCCAAGTCGACTTCGGGTGCAATTCGGAGTCCAGGACCAGTCTGCACAAAAATGGGCGCCCAGGTCGCATACGTGCTCGGATTGGGGCATTCTTTGTATGGATGGAAAGCTAAGAAGATAACCTTTCCAATGGTTCTGGTCCCATGTCCAAATTCATTACGAGTCATTAGGAATTGACCGAACAAGTTGACATTCAGAGTCTGTCCCGGCGCTGCGGCGCCGTATTTGGGCCTTTGGCCCGTGTATCGTGTTAGAGCCCATTAGGGTTGCATCAAGGGGTGCTTGCACGACCCTAAACTCCATATATCAGTAGCCGTCGCTATTTTTAGGTTTTTGGGTTTTGCTTAGATTAATCTGTCAAGAACAGTTTCGCCGCTAGATCGGTTTGTAAGACCCCAACTTGTGAGCTTAATCATTCATCTGCAATTTTGGTTGTATTCTATCTCGTTCTTGTTTGTGTTCTTCGATTGGCAAACAGGGATTAGCCTTTTCGGTGAGGTCACCCACGTTTCGACATGGGTGATAACCAGAGGAGACGTGGTGCTGCGATTGCGGGGCTCAAGAGCGTGCGCGTTCAAGAAGCCGGATCGATTTGTGTCGCGACTCCGTCCAAATCATTGTTTATCAGAACCTTTCGGAAGGTCGAGAACTCTAGTGCACATCAAGTGGTATCAGAGCTCTAGATTCACCGTCAGGTTTGCCCAGTTTCTTTACCCTAGATTAGTTTTTGTTTTCGCAATAATCCTAGAGTCTACAGAAAAGCCAAAAAAAAATTTAGTCGTTAGTTACCTTAACCTAGACCGTGTTTAGCCTTTGCATGATTCTTTTTCAGAGTCCATAGTGTTGAGTTTGAGTCCTAGTTTAAGTTCTTGTTGCTGGTCTAGTGCGTGTTTTAGTCTAGTCGTGTGTTTTTCCTTTGTAACCCTAGCCGCCACCTTTCACCGTGTGTTAGGGTTCATCCTTTGAGAGCCGTTCCGCATCATAAACAACCATCAGATCACCACGCATCACCAGAACACCCCACATACTCCGCTGCCACCATATCCCAATTCCACCGCAAAAAGACTAGGTTATATCTCCTCTGGAAAACCTAGCCGGAAGCCCAAACTTCAAATAGCCATAACTTTTGCATACGGACTCGGAATCAGGCAAATTTTAACTTTTCGGATAAGAGAAAAAAAATTTACATCCGTTTCCCCCCCTCCCCACCTTTGGCGGGTTAGGCAAAATCAGAATTCCAAAATTTGGCTTGCAAAATTGTCTGTTTGAGCTCACAAGTTTCTGCACTCTCTTAATAGTGGTATCAAAAAATTCCATAGGCCACATATCAACTCCGATTGAGCTGTAACTTTGTGGTGTTCCTATTTTTGTGCTCCTGGAAAATAAAAAAAGAAAAGAAAAATAAAAGAAAAAAAAAAGAAAAGTTGATTTCCACTAGTGCCTCGAGCTCACGACGCGCTCCGTTGAGCCTATCAGCCTTGCGGTTTTGCTATTTTTGCTGAGACTCGCCAAAGCTTGCCTGCCAGTCTTTCCTTGCTGTTTACTAGTGTCATATTCATTTGCGTCATCATTGTTACCACTACTGTCTAGGACACGAGTAGACCAGCAACTAAGGGCACGTGACTTGGGATTTTTATTCAACATTACTATCTGTCATTGGATTGTGTACCACTCACATATATTTGGCCTTCCTAGCTCCACATATTACTTCTGGACAGCACAGGTTCTTGATCCCTGCAATCGCTGACTACACCTTTCAGGTATCCTTTGCTTTGCTGGTAAGAACTTTATAAAAGCTTGGTTAGGTACTCCATATTGCTGAGAATTGTTGAGAGGCACCACCACACCTGCGTAGTAGATTATTAGGGATAACCTTCACCGTTTGTTGCTGTTTTGGTGTTTCAATGGCAGGTGACGATGATGAGGTCCATGTAAGAGCTTGGTAAGATGCTTCCATGATCTGTAGTTAATAGGAACAATATTGTTCTGTTGTTCTCTTTTTCTACTGATAATGGCAGGTTACGTCTCTTATGGATATGAGATAAAGTTAGATGGGAGACAAACCATAGCTGCTACATCACCTTCCATAGATGCACGTGATGAAAGTACTTTGGTGCAACAAGTGTTAAGTTCTCAAATGGAGAAAGCGGAGCAATGGCAGTGCCACGAATTATTTGAAACAAAGTTTGTGGTTAAGGATAGAGCATGTCGTACTCTAATCGATAATGAGAGTTGCAATAACTTTGTGAGTTCAGATTTGGTTGAGAAACTTGAGTTGCCTACACAACCGCATCCTCATCCATATTACATCAAATGGTTCAACTCTTGTGGTAAGTTCAAGGTAAATAGAATTGTGAGAGTAAACTTTTCAAATGGAAATTACCATGATACTACCAATTTTGATCTTGTCCCTATGCAAGCATGTTCTTTGTTGTTTGGTCAACCATGGGTATTTGATAAAAATGGTTTGCATAATTTTGTTGCTAATACATACACATTTAGACATAATGGTCGAAAAATGAAATTGAAACCAATGAGGTTTTCTGAAATTTTCGAAGATAATCTTCAATGGATGAAGAATGGAGTCGAAGAAATTTTCAAAGATAGTATTGAAAGGACGAAGAATAGAATCGATGAGATTTTCAGAGATACCAGGAATAATAATAATGTTGTGATGCCTTCAACTAAGTCTGAGTTATTACAAAACGAACGTAATGTTCTGCCTATTGTTTTGGATACTAATATTTTGCAGGCATCTGAGAAAGACGAAGAAGAAAAAGACCTATCCATAGCTCCATGCATGTTTGAGGAATGTTTAATTGACCAAGCACCTATAATTTCTAAAGATGAGAAAAAAGGTAATGATAATGTTGCTACAACTACTCAAGGTATGCATAGTTATGATGTGCCGACTATGTCCACTACTTATGCTACATTAGAGCAACCCATAGTGAAACTGTTGAAATACCTTTGTCACAAAATAATTCGCTTGATGTTCCTTGTGATAAAGAAGAGTTGTGCGATGCTTCACTTATATCCATGCCACAACTAGTGAATGAACATGTTAGTTCTATAGTAGAGCCACCATGTGTTGAGTTTAAACATGTTATTCACATTGCTAGCGAGAATGAAGAACTTAAATTGCTATCTTCTTTAAATACTTGGGGTTATATTCAATTTGATGATCTTTGTCCACTCAACTGTTTAGAGACAGAAATTATTTGCTAGATTTGAATTGCCATGCCCTTCTGATGTAATTTTTCATGTTATTGGCAATTATGATAGTAAAGGAGAATATAATGTGCATCGAGTATATATTTGTTCGGATTTGACTATACCTCCTTTTCATGATGAAATGTATTGTCTAGAGGACCGCATGTGTATACGTAATTCTCTATCAAGTTCCTCTAGTTGTTTAAATGAGTTACAGGTTGGTTTGCAAGAAGGGGAGTGTTGTGGTTTTTCGACTAAAAAGATTTCAGGATCCAACCATATGGCCATCAAGAAATGTTCCTCATCGGATGTTGTGATAGATAAATATAAGTTCAAAATGCTCCATGATAAGATGAAACCGAGGACGGTTTCCAATCAAGAAGGGGAGGATGATGAGGACACAACTAGCTCGGATATAACCATGACTACCTTGTGTATTAATCAGCCAAAGGTTAACCAGTTCTACATAAGATTTACTTGTTATATTTTTGAACATACGTTGCTACACAATGAGTTTTGTTTGTTTTCGTTTGCAGAGGTACTTGCTTGGATGAAGGAAAAGAAGCCGAGCATAACGAATGCATGGAATATCAAAGAAGTTGATTGGGGACCAAACCAAGACCTTCTCCAAGTCGACTTCGGGTGCAATTCGGAGTCCAGGACCAGTCTGCACTAAAAGGGCGCCCAGGTCGCATACGTGCTCGGATTGGGGCATTCTTTATATGGATGGAAAGCTAAGAAGATAACCTTTCCGATGGTTCTGGTCCCATGTCCAAATTCGTTACGAGTCATCGGGAATTGACCGAACAAGTTGACGTTCAGAGTCTGTCCCGGCGCTCGACGCCGTATTTGGGCCTTTGGCCCGTGTATCGTGTTGGAGCCCATTAGGGTTGCATCAAGGGGTGCTTGCACGACCCTAAACTCCATATATCAGTAGCCGTCGCTATCTTTAGGTTTTTGGGTTTTGCTTAGATTAATCTGTCAAGAACAGTTTCGCCGCTAGATCGGTTTGTAAGACCCCAACTTGTGAGCTTAATCATTCATCTGCAATTTTGGTTGTATTCTATCTCGTTCTTGTTTGTGTTCTTCGATTGGCAAACAGGGATTAGCCTTTTCGGCGAGGTCACCCGCGTTTCGACAGGGTGATAACCAGAGGAGACGTGGTGCTGCGATTGCGGGGCTCAAGAGCGTGCGCTTCAAGAAGCCGGATCGATTTGTGTCGCGACTCCGTCCAAATCGTTGTTTATCAGAACCTTTCGGAAGGTCGGGAACTCTAGTGCACATCACTTTTGCAGGCGGCCCCCTGTGCTACAGTCAAAAATCGCTCTTGCCAAGGGCGGCAAGGGACTTAAATGCAAAAAAGCCAGGACGCGGCAGACCGCGCCCAACGGCCGTCTGCCACGTCATAAAAATCGTCCTCGGGGAGGGCGATTTTTAAATCTCGCCCTCCCAAAGGGCGAGAGGAGATTATTTCTGCAATATTTTGAAACGGAAAATTATTTTTGCAAATCTTTAAATAAATAAAATTAAAAATGCAAAAAATTCTATAAATTCATGCATTCCAAAAAAGCCTTATAGTTAAAAATCAGCCCAAGAACTGTCTGCTCAATGGCTCGTAAGAAAGGAAAAGTCAATTTTGACTTCTTCAAATATACATCCAATCTAATACTTGGTGGTGTAAATATTCTGATTTTACGGTTGAGGAATACAATTAAATCCGTCCTATATTTAAGGGACTCATAGTGGACTTTATGCCCTAAGGAATCAGACTTACCAAGAAGCAAGGCCCATAATTCCTTTTTACCTATCTGGGCCGCAAGAAAGCCCAACCATCCCATCTGAAACCGCACCCGAGGATTAGGGTTTCACCCACCTGGCCCAACTACTGTCCCCTATTAAACCCCCCCCCCCCCCCCCCCCCCCCCTCCACAACCACCGTCAATCCATCCTCTCGTCTCACCCCGCAACCCTGCACTTCTCCGCCTCCATTGCTTTGCATCTATTTGGATTTTTCCTTTCGTCCATGGTGAATCTTGCATCGGTTTTTGCCTTCTACGATGCGTTGTTGCGGACTGTCTAATTGTTTGTGTGATTTCTTCCGTTGCTGCCGAGCCGGAACGAGTTTGCTGATCTGGGTAGATTTTGGTGTTTTGGGATTTTTGTATTTGGATTGGTTGATCCGAGTTTGGGGGGTGTAGGAATCAAGAAGAAGCCAATTTGCAGAGCAAAGGGGCCAGATGCAGTGGCGATCTTTGCATTGAAGGTTGGCTATAACGAACCACGCAGTTCTCCGTGCCGCTCAGATTTTTGTTACTCTGTTTTGTGACGGCCTCGAACAAGCTGCTACATCTGACTTCTTGATTGTATTTGTTGATTTTTTATCTCGATGTTTGATCAGGTTTTGATTTTGGACTCGGATTTATCGTCAGAGCAATCTTGTCTGTTTTTTTGTTTTGGCTCAAAGATTTCAGCTTTTTCATCTCTTTCAGATCAGATGTCACTTGCAAGAACTGGCTATGTGAGTCTGAAGCTGTTCGTTGTTCTTTTTGTTTGCCTTTTTTCAAATCGATGAAAGTTTATAGTTTCGTATTGTCTCTTTTTATTTCCAATTTCTCATGTTTTGGAAACTCCTGTTCTGGCAGCGCGGGTAATGGGCGATGTCTAACAAAATTTATATAGAAATAAGTACTGAAATAATCAAACGATCATCTCTCAGTTAAGAGATGACTCATTTTGGTCATTTTACAAAACTAACGAAACGAATGCCGACTACAGCAGGTGCAGCGACACTAGCAGATCAGTCAGTCAGATAAAAATTATGCAAAAAGTGTAACCCTGTCGGTCAGGATCAGCTGATGTCTAATCTTCTTAAAACAATCTTCAAGAACTTATGATTCAACGGGATGCACAATTCCGCGCATCACCCACAATCACAACCATCCCTTTCTGAAATCATCTGCTTTGTTCGGTATTCCTGATTTTTGGAACAAAATTGCTATATATCCCTGTTTTCTTAGCTCACATGAAGAGAAGCTAAGGGGAAGGATTGATGGATGAGATGTAGTTGAATATTAGTTGTACGGTATGATTGAATGTATGGAATAAGCACATTTCTGAATGTATGGAATAAGCACATTTCTGAATTCTTAACGTGTTCACTAGTAATGCATAAAGCCCAACTCATGCCGATTTTTGCATATCTAAACCTAAGATATGTAGACATCGCCTAGAACAGATTATAGCAGGCCAAATGAGCGGACCGGCCCAGCACGGCATGGGCCTGCTGGTGGCACGGCCCGTTTGGCATGGCACTGTAGCGGGCCGTGTCATGCCGGCCCACGTGCCAAGGCCTCAGCCCAACCACGGCCCAAGGAGGTGCTGGGCCGTGCCGGGCCAGCACGGCTACTGTTGCGGCACGGGGGCCGGTAGCCGGCCCACCAGCATACATAGCCCATAAAAATTTGAAATTTGAGGAAAAAAGAAAAAACAGAAAAAATATAATATGAAGGAAAAAAATGGATAAAGATAGGACAAATGTGAGAAAAAATGAAAAAAAAAAGAAATATATCATAAAATATACGGTAAAAATAGGATAAAATGTAGAAAAAAATAAAAAATATGAGAAATATAAGGGAAAAATTAGAAAATTGTAGGGAAAATAAATGGGCCAACTGGGCCATGCTCGTGCTTGGGCTGTGCTCGTGCCGACCCGTCAACAAGCGTGCTGTGCCGTGCCGACCCATGGGCTAAGGTGCTGGCCCAAACAAGGCATGGGCAAATGGGCCGTGCTGGCATGGCCCATAGGCCAACGTGCCGTGTTCGTGCCTGGGCCGGCTACAGTAAGACTGTGCCTAGGCCGGCCAGCATAGCACGGCCCATTTGGCCAGCTATAGAACAGATAGTATCTCGATTCTGGAAAGGAAAGAATTGAATAATTCCACACCCGTCGAGGTTATTAAGGTGTGGAATTAGGGTGAAAAGAAGCAGTCGTTAGATCCCATTCTAAGGGATGAGATCGCAGTGTAGCCCTTGCAAAGGAACATTTTATGTTTACCACCCTGTTCGGCATATGTTTTCCTAAAAATGCTCTTGTGTACTAGTTCCTTTGTTCCAAAATAAGAACAACCCTCTAGTGGGACACAGGGAGTAAGTTATCATGCTCTTTGATTCTAACAAAATCCCCATCCCAAGTCTCAGCTCATCTCCCTCTTGATTTGAACTCATGAGAAATCCCTATTATTTTGTGCCTCCTTCACTCCCTCAAGCTTCCTCCCAACATCCAATCTTCCTCCCACAGAGGTATGGACAAATAGCTCAACAAGCTTCCTCCCAACATCCAATCTTCCTCCCACAGAGGTATGGACAAATAGCTCAACAAGCTCAGTGTTTGTCTAGGGCTAGAATTTAGGATGGCGGCGTTTGTCTAGGGCTAGAGTTTAGGATGGCGGCAGCAATGGGGCTGATTTTCAGTCGTAATCAAGGAGGGTTCCCCACTTCCCTTTTTTTATCTGATTTTTGCTCCTTATATACCATTTTATTTTTTTTCCTATGCACAAGCTTTCTCACTTGCTTTAGGCTGTAGTGTTCTTCTGTTGCAACTAGGCCTGCTAGTGGTTTGAAATCCACCCCATTCCTGACCCAACCGTGAGCAGTGTTGACGGTCCTTAAATACCAAATATGATCGTCAATTCATGTATAAAACTAGTTGAAATAAAACATCAAACCTAGTGGTAGGGTTTATTACTAATCATTTTCATAGGTGTTGATGAAATATTTGTATGCAGGGATTTTGTATGAAAACCACCCGTCATGCGAAGAAACACACCTCTACCCAGTCAGACGTGAGTACATGGAATGGAGGGCCTACAAATTAAAGCAAAACCGACATAACTGAGACCTATCCACCTATGCAGGGCCCACCTGCTAGCCTTACATCGAAGGTCCATGGTCAAAGGTAGCAGAGGTGGTTTGGCCGAATCACCAACGGCACCCCTAATCGTGGCATCCCTCAATTGGTCCCCAATGTCGGTTCGGAGTGTTAACCAACTTAACTACCGACCTACATTAGGCAGCTATAAAAAGGAGGTGAGGTGCTCATTCCATTTGCAAGACACAATACAACATTGGAGTTCTCTCATTTCTATACCTAGGTTACTCTTTGTAGAGTTAGAATATAGGGAGAGAGTGAGGGGAAGCTCCGGAGGGGTGCTAGAGATGTCGGCATTCTCTTCGGGGAAGTTCTGGAGGAGCGCTGGAGTTGTCGGCACTCTCTTCGATCTTGTATCTCAACGGATGCTTCTTTTATATAAGTAAGTATTCGTGACTTTTTTGGTAATTAGTTTTTTTATTTATTGAGTGCTTTAATACTAAGACTCTGTATAAAGAAGAAAGTTTTTGATCGAGGCTAGAGTAGTAATCGATAATGTAGATGTGGTGTCTAGGTTAGAGGTTACCTTTGTTTGTTGTGTGCTCTACGGGTTATAGAGGTAGACGGTAGGTGGTGATAGTCATGTCCGTCCTTTGTAATCCTCTACGTTCGGGTACATCATAGAGCTGTAGGCCAGACTCAACTAGCAGACCATGAGAGAGCTGGTGCCTGAAGCAACTAATAGAGTTTTACCTTAACTTAATTCAAGGTTATTAACCCATGGGAATCCTCTCTATTCTAAGTCTACAATTTAGTTGTTGTCCTTGGATAAATCATGTTTCTTAGATTATTAACACATATTCCCAGTTATTCGATACCCTTTGAATACTCTGACATCAAGTGCTACAGCGGTATCCATGTGCTTATGAATTTATCTGTGATCGTAACAAATACCAACAAGCAACCAGTTACCACAGTCAAATCCACCCTAATACATTCACCACCTCTTCGGATCCAAACCAACAAACTTCATTTCCTACTTCATTCTAAACCAAACCAATCCAATGCTATCTCATGGCTAAATCCATTTTTCCAGTCCATGTCAACCCATTTCTTATCCAACTCAACTAGTGGCAGTCTCAATTCGCACATCACCAATCGTCAAGAACTGAGAGAGATGGCAAGCACCATGGGTGGTAAACGAGGTGCTCGACAACGTAAACAGCCTAGTTGGCCAGCCGTGACCTTGTTCTCTCAACAGCGTAGCTACCGGTCACGCCAACCACCAAGCCTGCTCCTCGATCTGCATATGGCGATGTGCCTCCCATGGTTGATACAAGATGTGTTGATACTAGTTTGAATTTATAATAAGTTTAAGCCAATTTTGAAAAATACCAAAGCTTTACCACGAAGGACGGTATGACCGTCATTATGTGGCTAGTCCGATCGGATAATGAACTGTGATCAAATCATAGGTGTCCGAACAGTCATGCCTAAAGCACTGAGTCCAAATCCAATTAGAGTTTTCTCGTGTTTCTTTCATTGATCTCGGGGTTTTCTTGATTGTAAAGCTTCTCAAAATCTACTAGGACGTTGAAAAGAGACCTATAGACGCAAGATCATCCCTCCTATATAAATATAGTGGGCCAACAACGATTGAAACAAGAACCAATCGATTGTCAGGATCAATCTATTACCAGTACCCTCTATATTCTACATGTCATCCACAAGTCTATTCATCCCTCAATCCCTCAATTACTCGTCATATCTCGTTTCTACGATGCCAGAGGACATACTGGCTAGCATACCGAGTTTAGGACAAACCAATGTGCGTTCGTTCTAACAAGATCCCTCCCAAGAATTCATTTGGTAGCATCTACCACTCCCTGTGATGATGCGTCTTCAGGATGACGCTACAGGTTACACACAGCGTGCTCAATGTGTGACGGTACGATTTGGCATTAACAAGATGCAGTTATCTCCATGTCTCGTGGCATCAGGAAGCTTGAAAAATTGAGAATGCCATCCTTCATAATCGCTTATCAGATGCTAACATTAGTCAGATCCAAGTTGAGCAACTCGCAGTTGAAACCCACGTCAACGACAAACACCCTTCCATGTGCAGGCTTTGGCTCGCCCATGAACTCGCATGATATGGACGTAAGTAACAGGCTGCTCCTACTATGCACCATTGTTTCCGAGAGTGAAAGGTCCTAGTATATGCATCAGGTACTAGTAGTCGTTAAGTCTAAGGGCGTGTTCTAAAGTGATCTATTTGGCCACTTTCTCGATTTCTATTAGTATATTTTTCAAACAATTTCATGCGAAAATTTTTTTATAGAAGTTTTTTTAAAAAAATCAAACAAATTTATTTTTTAAACTTTTCATGTTTAGTACTCAATTAATCATATGCTAATCTTATTTTTCTGCATGTGACTAATTAATCGTTTACAACACCTGTTTAGAACATAGCCTAAAAACAAAATTGAGACAGAGAACTAAGATAACGCTTAAAATTTATTGATGTTTGAGAGTACAATTTATAGCTAAATGGTGCCAATTCAGGAGAGATGTCGTCTCTCCCGAAATGATGGCAGATTGGGAGAAGCCGCTTGGCACGGTTCGTAGTCTTGCATCATTTCTGATAATGAAAATGGAGGGTTGAGTGACTCATCGTTTGGAATCTTCTCCACCGAGCTGTACCTGTACCTCACCATTTGTCACCAATACTCATGTCATCTTGGTTCTTACATTTATTGGGATACGTGCTGCTCTGCTTGGTTCATGGCATATATGCATCAGCACATTGATCACAAGTTCACAACTTCTCAAGAAAAACCATGTCGTTTCGCTTATGTTTATACTTATAAGCTCAAATTACCCCTCGCAAAAAGAAAACCTATTGTTTTGCTCATTTATGCTTATAAACTAAAGTTTAAATTTTAAAACTTTATATTAAAGTTAAATTTGTGGTATTTTCATCATATATATTTACTTTTTTGAATCATTAAGTACATACATATAAAAGTTTACTCATAAATTATAATTTTTGCTAATAAGTCGTATAGATAAGCATAAGCGAAATGATGAGGCTTGAGTATGATTTCTTTTCCTTTATCAAAAGAAAGTTTAGTTCGATATAATATCTAACTCTTTTAAAATAAGATAATGGTGGTCGCACCAAATTATTTTACCAGCTGTCCTTTGTAGTCCAACATATTGTTAATATCTTATTTCATCTCTAAAATTTAAGTTTATCATGCAAAGGCATCTACAGGATATCGAGGATAAAATTGTTTCAAAAACATTACAAGTTCCAAATAAATGTTAGCTTTATTTTTATCCGTAGCAAAATAAGGCTATTTAATTAGTTATATCCAAAATTTTTCATAGCAATACGCAAGGTTTGATCTAGTTATCCAGCAATCGAGCAAGGAGCTAGTCAGAGCTGAGGCCCATTACGCTGGGAGGCCCATTTCAGTAGCCCGGTCAGTAAGTATCGGTGGAATGAGTTCACTTGAGGCCTCTCAATTTGGCACCGAGTCCAAAATTCGTCCCTGGACCGTAAAACTGTATACAACGCATCTCCTGACATACAAAACCAGTGCAAACAAGGTCCTTCGACAGTATTATCCCCGATTTTAGCTGACGTGGCGGTGCCTACATGGCTAGTTTGACTAGGTCTTCGTTCCACGTGGCGCTTATGTGACAATTCGATCCGGAAAAATAACAAAAACCATGGGACCCACATATCTGTTACACACACAAAATAATAAAAAATGGTGGAGCCCATGTGGCCCCACATATCATCCTCACTCCTCCCTACTTCTCTCTATCCTCTCTCTCCCCTGCAAGGAGAAGGGTGGAGCTATGACGGGGAGTAAAGGGGTGACAAGCAGAGGAAAGCGGCGGCGAACGAGCTCCTCACCCCCACCACCTCCTACTCCACGCCTATGCATCCTCGTCGTCGGAGTCGAAGGAGGGGGAAGGCTTCGGGGAGGCCGAAGGGGTCGTGGTGACGGCGGTGGCTCGACCAGACGCGTCGGCGGCAGGCGAGAACCCGTCCACCCTGGGGCCTATAGCCGATGTCGAGATGGTCCGTGGACGGCGTGTGGACGGTGCGGCCGCCGACGGTGGTGGTGCTGCGGGACCTTGACAACAAGCCCCCGCACGGGCCGCCTTTCACGACCGCCTCCACGCTCCGCGACGCAGCATCCCTCCTCAATCACGTCGTGTCCGTCTTGGCCTTCGCCAACCTCCACGCCTTCTCCCACGTCCCCGCCTGAGTCGCCGAAGAGTGCCACGAGCATCGCGCCAAGGACCGCGTCGAGCACTCTGGCGTCACCACCCTGCCCATCCCTTACTTCTACTCCGTTTGTGGTCGCCACTTCCCCACCCGCCCCGACCTCACCCCTCACAAGTATGAGGATGCCACGCGCCGTCTCTTCCCTCCCCGTCCCCCTCGCTGGCTTCCTCGTCTCGTCCCTCTCTACACGCGCTCACTGGTGGACGGGTTCTCGCCCGTCGCCAACACTGCGACAGCGTGTTGGGAAGGGTGGTCGGTGTGGAGGGAGAGGGGGTGGCGGAGGAGGAGGTAGGGGTTGTGCCGTTCTCGTTGGTGGAGAAAGAGGGGTAGAGGGGGTGAGGTGGAGGAAGTGGGACCCATTGACATGTAGATTCCACTATTTTTTATCTTCTTGTTTGACTAACATATGGGCCCTGCATATTTTCTTTTAATTTTTTAGTTTTTAATTTTGCTCCTTTTATTCTTTTCGGGATAAAACTGTCAAGTAAGCGTCACGTTAATGCCACGTGGGATGAAGACTTAGTCAAAGGAGCCATGTAGGTATCACATCAGTTAAAATCAGAGACAATACTGTGAAAAGACCTCGTTTACATTGATTTTATAAGTAAGGGGATGGGTTGTATCTGGTTTTTGGTCAAGGACAAAGATCAGACTAAGCGACAACTTGGGGAACCTAAAGTGAACATATTGCCATATCGGTTACGCACTGGCCCAAAATAGCCCATCCGGCCCAACTGAAGCTGCACCCGATGGAGGGAGGGTTAGGGTTTCGCTCGCCAACCTCTCCTCCCTATAAATAGCTCCTCTCCAGCCGCCGTCAAATCCATCCGCCGCCTCACCTGCGCCTCCATGGCTTTGTATTCGATCCACATAGCAACAATTTGTTAATCCTGCATCTTTCTTTTGTTTCTTTCATCCTGTTTCTTCTGTGGTATGGATCGTTGGATGGGTGATGAATCTTTACATTATTCTTCTTTGTTTGTCGCATGTGTTGTTTCTTTCGTTCTAACGAGCGAGTGGATGCCATCTGATGGATCAAACGAAAGAATTGTGCGTTGTTTGATTGATTCGGGGTGTATTTGGATTGGTTAGATTTTTGAGTTTTGAATCTGGAGCGGTAAGAACAAACTGGGGTGTATTTATGAAGGGAGAAGCCAATTTGCAGAGCAAAGGGGCCGGATAAAGTGGCGATCTTTGCATTGAAGGTTGGCGACAGCGATTGCAGTTCTCCGTGCCGCTCAGATTTTTAACTCCGTTTTGTGACGGCCTCGAACAAGCTGCTATATCCGCCTGTGTAGCTATATTTTGTTGTTTTTGTTACTGCGATGTTTGAACGAGTTTTGATTTTGGGCTGGGAATTTTCATTTGTGGCGAAAGCAGTCTTCTTTTTCCGCAGCATGCTAGTTTTGAGTTATTCATTGTTTCATTCTTTTGTTTGCCTTTTCAAATCGATAACTGTTCAGGTGCAAATTTATTGTTTCGTATTTTTGACATTTTAATGTCAATCTGATTAAAAACAAACTAAACGAACGAATTGCCTTCTCGGTTGGCAAAAAGGTGCAACGACAAAGAATACCTAATCGTCTTGAAGGCAAATATTTGGTCTTCAAGAATTTAAAAATGGACAATTTAAGAATTTTTGATTCAATGGTAAATTATCCAAAGTATATGGACAATAAAGTAATCATGTCTAAAATCATCTGTTATGTAAATCGAAAGAATCGGAAGAGCTCGTATCTTCCAAGTGCATGTTAAAATCCACTATTAGTCCTCAATACCGCTTCTAGTCAGTCGTATTAACGCAAGCGATTTTTTTGCTCTCTAAGCCAATTGGGATTTAGAGCTATTTTTCCTTCTTCTATGACGTGGGCCTCAAAATAGGTGGTATGGTCCTTCATTTGGCCCGTTTGTACACTTCCGTTGCCGCTGGTTTTATAGGCTGGTTTTCATTTTTCAAGTACACGTCTCCCGAACTGAACATTAAGTTTTTTTACAAAATTTTTTTTCTATAAAAATATTTTTAAAAATGATATTAATTTATTTTTTATGTTTAAAATAATTAATACTTAATTAATTATGCACTAAGGTTCATCTTCTCAATTTTTTTTGCAACCGTAAGCCCCTCTATATTGTACTGTGGGATCATTTCGCATCCTCTGCGGTTGCTCCATATCATACCGTTTCTCGTATGTCGCAATGTGGTTGGGAGCGAACCTAGAGATTGGGCTCCTTAGGTCATGGCTTAGAGCATGAGGTTAAAAGCCCATGGGCCAGGACTCTTTCACCATGGTGAGTCAAGATAATGAAAAATTAGTATATGTCAGTTCGAGCCTGCCTTTGTGGGCTGGTTCCGTCCCTAACGTGGCTACCCAATCAAATGTTAGGAAGCACTATCTAGTATCCCCTCCGTCTCAGAATATAACAAGAATATAAGAAATTTTGGTCGGATATGACACATCTTAAGACTATGAATCTAAACAAAACGTATATCCAGATTCGTAATATTAAAATGAGTCATATCAGGCCAAAATCTTTTATATTTTGAGATAAAGGAAGTACTAAGTTAATGGATGAGTTATAACACACATGAGTTTTATTTCATTATTGAGAGGAGTACAAACGTCAAGTGGACTACGTCTTTATTTTATTATTGGGAGGAGTACAAACGTCCATATATAGGACCGCGTCGATGTCTTGCTCCTTGTAAGTTGACTTAGAGATGTACTTTTTCATAGAAATTAGAGTAGATGAAATTGAAATATTGAATGAAGGAATGTTGTGATTGGTAAAGAGAAAAATAGATGCAGGGATTAAATAAAATATGTTATGATTGATTAAGATAAGGGAATTGCTATATTTTAAAACACATTTACACTACTACAGAGAACATTTTTCTGTACGGGGGGGCTTTATCTTCGCATGCGGGCGACCTGTGGGCGCGCCTGCAAAAATCGCCCCCCTGAGGGCAGGTTAATCAGCCGCATGCGAAGATTCATTATCGCATGCGGCTGCTTAAGACGGCCGCATGCGATAATAGGCCTATTATCGCATGCGGTCGTCTTAAGCAGCCGCATGCGATAATGAATCTTCGCATGCGGCTGTCTTAACGGACCGCATGCGATGATGGGCCCATATATCTTGCAGCTAGCCCGAACTTCACCATTTCAAACCGAGCTCTTCTCTCTCCTATGCATGCAACAAATAGGGGGGGAGGTTTTCAACTCGAAATCTTTGCTTAAAGTTTATATGAAAGGTGAAGAACTCTCTCTCCTCCTTCATTTGGCTCCATTTTTATTAAATTTCGTTGGTGGAAATTATAGCTTTTTTAAAATTTTGATAAGGTTTGTTTTAGCTAGTTTTTGCAAAATCTAGCTTCAAAATATATGTTTTGATGTGTAAATTTTGNTCGGCTTCGGCTTTAACTCTGAATCCAATGCATGATTTACCAAATTTCGTCGTTAACAACTAGTTACTTGTATTGTTGTATTTTTCTGATGGATATATATATGTATTTACACGTCTTTATAAAATACCTGCGGTCTATTATTTGTGTCTGTAATTTTATTGTCTTTATATATAGATGGATCGGTCGTCATGGATGTATGAGATGCGGAGAACTCAGCCAATATTTATGAAGGAAGCATCTAAATTTATTGATCAGGCTAAGGCGCATGCTTTGAGGGAGAATATGGCAAAAATTTTTTGTCCGTGTCATCATTGCAAGAATCAGAAATTGCTGGTAGATCATGGTGAAATTTTGGGACACATAATGCAAGATGGATTCACCGCCAATTATAAGGTTTGGACCTATCACGGGGAAATCGCCGATCCCCAAGATGACGATGAAGAGTTAAGTCCGAAGATGAATGAGGCAGAGAATTTTGTAATCGAAGACATGTCCCGTGAAAGGTTAAATGTAG